>CM068301.1:38127495-38306549 GCA_034768395.1 Linum lewisii | reverse complement strand
CCCTTGCTAAGCTAACCTACTTCTCTCTTGTTTGATCCTCATTTTTGCTTGTTAAGTTTTACCTTGTTTGTTTATGCTTTTGATTTGTTCTCTTTCAAAACCAAATCTCAATTCAAATGTTTAGACCGTTCATGAACCTTGTGAGTATTAGCTTATGAGAGGACCTCATGGAATACGACCTTGAATGTTGTGAGTTAAATCTTGCACATCAATTGTACCCCTTGTATCCTTGGAATCCACCTTTATTAGGCTTGTTGTAATTACCTCCTTGGTTCCAAGGACGGTTGTAGTTACCACCTTGGTAATTCCGTTGAGGGTTGAAGTTTCCATAGAATCCTTGGCCTTGCACAAAGCTTACTTCCTCAATGCTTTCACCTTGTTTAGACTCGGAGGTAGCGGAAGGGCAAGCATTGACATCATGGCTTTGGCGTCCACAACACTCACAACAAAACACCGATTCAACCGGTGGATTACCCAAATGAGATGACTTAGAGGTAGGCTTAGGCATACTAAGATTGCTTACTTGAGAGGCCATAGCATCGATCTTGGACATAAGGAGAGCGATCATCGGATCGTCTTCATCACGGTGTCCCGGTATCTTCGGCATCTTTCCATAGCTAGAGGACTCCTTTGGTGCATCAACACTTACTGCCCGAGAATCATAGTGTGTGTCACTTCCATACTTAGACTTAGGAGGTTGTTTTCGAGACTAACTTCTTGTCTTGCTGGCCATCTCCGCGAACAGATCAAGAGCATCTTCGGGAGTGAGCCTCCTTAAGTCACCTCCGGCCGCTTGGTTGATCATCCTTGTGTTCTCAAAGTCAAGAGACCTAGCAAATATATCCGCAAAAGACCGCAGCACAAGGATTCATGGCCAACTCACAATCACATCACAATCCATCACCCACTCTTCCAGTGACGTGACCGCACCTCCAACCGCAGAAGGAGGTGACCATTTGGGGGCAGTACAGGCTCCTTCCGATTCTAACATTTCATTCAATCACATCGATCAATTCAACCCTTAAATTCATCTACCAATTCCATTTATCAATTCCTCCTCAGTTCCATCCAATTCACATCATCAAGGACACCAATAGTTCCACCATCAATTTAAACATTAATCCAGTTCCAAACTTCAATCCACATATCACAATCCAAATCAATTATGCACATCAACAATGCAATTCCAATCAATCAAACCAAGTCCCAATTCCTCTAGCCAATTCCATGTACCAATTCCATTAGCCATTTCCACGTACCAATTCCATTGTCCAATTCCACGTACAAATTCCCTTAACAATTCTATTAGCCAATTCTAAGTCATAAGTCTACCACCCCAAACACATTAAGAACCATCTTCACACACACATCAATTCCACCCAAGCCATCGCATAACATCAATTCAGCCAACAACACGTAACATTAATCCATCCAAAATCACATAGCATCATTTCATCCATTCACACATTTACAATCACATCACACTTCATTCAATAATTCCACATTACACAAACAGTTTAAGGGTAAACGGCTAGCTCACCGGCCACCCCACCTGCAAGTACAGGGATAGCCATGTCGTGAGTCTTAGGGTTACCCTCCTGTTCATCCTTCATAGGGTGACCCCAAATTGACAGGGTCATCCACCTGTTCATTATTGATTAGGGCAACCCAACATTGGCAGGACCACCCTCCTACAACCACAACTAACAGTGCAAGATATAGTTACGATTTACAGAATCACATCCCGGCCCTCCTACACTCATTACTAAGTCTGATCCATTAATCATCCATGTTAATCATTTCCCCAATCTCAACACATAACCAAATCAGCCAACAATCATTATCCAATTCATCAATTAGCAAACATCCAACAATCATCAAACAACATATTTCACAGAACAGTCATATGCAGAGCAGTTTTCCCCTTTTACTCTCTTTCAATTTCATGCAAATCCCTACGTTCTTCTAAGTATGAATTAAAAATCCTCACACCAACCATTCTACCTATCATACGCTAAACCCTCACCTGACAAGAAGATGAGGCTCTAAAACAACTTCTAGAACTCGAACCGCCAAGCTCTACAGCTCCAAAAACGTAGCTTTTCTCCTCTTCACCGACAGCAGCCTACTCCGAAATACCCAGAAATATAGAGTGTGATCTCTTCCTCTCGTGGCAACAAACGCGTAGCAAGAAACGGATCGTCAATAGGAGCTCTACAACTCCCGGAATCAAGGATTGAAGCTAAGGGGGTTTTTGGTTCGTCAAAAGGATTTTCGGGGAAAGAGAAAGAGAGGAAATTGTGAATTTCCGTGAAAATCAGCTATTTATGGAAGTCACAAGAAATACTACGTGTTTCTTATAAAACACAACGATTTGTTTCAAACAACACGGTGTGTGTCTATAACACATGGCCATGTTTTGTAATCTGCCACCTTTGACGAATTTTCACGTACTCGCTTGTATCTTTGACCCGACTCAACTATGAATGACCCGGACTTCGATGGGGCCTCAAGAACATTATTTCCAATGTCTCAACCATCCAAACTAGAGTTCCAAACCATTTAGTTGGGTGGGGATGTTACACCATCCTCCGGTGGGGGATCTTGAGCGGTCGCGAGGTGGAGCCGGTACGGGCTCGGGGAGTGCCTGGCTGACGCTACTGTAGGTACGGCGCATGGGCCGGGTGCAGGTGCTGGTGCTCGGGTTCCATCAACTTCCCTTTCGAGTCTTTCTAATGAAGCCTTGATCTGGGATAAGATCTGTGCTATAGTTGGTAGGGTAGCTTCTAGCAGAGCAAGTTCTTTATCTGTCATATTAGCGAGATGCAACGAAAGCAAAGATATCTACCCCTCTTCTTAAGATCAACCTATAATGAACGGATACTAGGGCAGGGTGGCCTTTCTTTTTGTTTTCTCTTTTGTTTTTGGTCTCTTCTTCATATACTTTCTAGATGACTTGTTGGCCACCGATTTTTCTTGCCTTACAACTAACTTAAACAAGAAGAAAATAGATGAAGTTTTCTAGCAAATTTTCTAAGCAACAAATATAGGGTTTTCTCACGATTTTCAACAACGAAAGGTAAAGGGATATGAATTCAGGGTTTCAAACCTGAAGACTAGGATAGATTGGCGGTCCTAGTGTTGAACCTAGGCTCTGATACCAAAACTGATGTGAACCTCGAGAGTCGGCTGTCCTTGACCCGATCACCTCCTGGATGATGAACCTTGGCGAAAGCTACTCCGAGACCCTAGCCACCGCTAGTCTTGAAATCGGCACTAAAGTTAACATATGTAACCTGGATGGATGCGTACTTGGACCCATCGGTTGTAAATAACCGGGAACCCTAAGTGTCCAGTCGATTGGTTCCACGACAGAAGATGGATGCTTCTGTTGATAACACCGTTCCCTAAGTTATGCACGAGCAAAACTTAAAAGGATTGAGAACAAAGTTCTTAATTGTATTGATTTTCAAAAAAGGTTGAGTTACAATGAGAGGTCGAAGCCTGTTATTTATACTAGAGGAACCGGGACATCCCCGCGGTTTCCTACTTAGACACAAACTTGGAAAATAATAAAGAAATAACCTAGAGTCCTATTTAGATTACTAAAAGGACTTAATTATTCCTAAACAATCGAGAACTAAAAGAGAAATTCGAATCCAACTCTAAAAAGGGAATAAAAATAATAAATGTGCTAGAAAAACCCTAAACTGGTGGATCCGGCGGATCCGGTCGGATTGATGCTCACGCGCGGTCCTGATTAAGAAAGTCGGCACCACCTTTCGTGTCGAGCATGGAATTGGCGGCGACATCAGGTGCTAAGGCTGGGGAATGCACGGGGCTCCAGATGCTGGACACCGTGAGGTCTGATCCTTATGCTGCTCGGCCTCCGGGGCCCTTGCTCGATTGGCTCGATCTATCCCTGTCAGGGCATTCGTCATTTCTTCGTCTTTTGATCATTTCTTTTGGTGGCGGATTCTAGGGATGGCCGTTAGGGTCTAGGGAAGCCTTGAGCCGGGCAGAAACCTCCCAAGGCCTGGGTGTCTTGGGCACTCGGTGCTGGGCACTGCCCGGGGTACTTCGGCATCGGGGTCGGCATCCGGTCTGGATGTCTGGGTGGCGCCCAGATGGTCAGGAGGGTGTATCCCGATCGGGTGATCCAATCGGCATCCTCCTCATGCCGATCCTTGCTCCATGCCGCCATGTAGATGTTGAGCCGATCCTTGAAGGACTTAGTCTGGCTACGAGTTAAAGGTAGCTCGGGCTGGGTCTAGGGAACAGGTGGCTCATCAACCAGCCCCAAGACCCTTTGGAGGTTTTCAGCACCCAGTGCGGACACGTCATCCGCGTCCGGTCACCTAATCTGGCTCGGACACAAATTAGGGTTTTTCCCAGTTTTGTCAGATTAGTATTTTCCGAGACTATTCTGGTATTTTTCTTCCCTTTTAGTATTTGTTTTGGATTTCTCTTTTAGACTCAGTAATTTAGGAATATTTTAATCCTTTTAATTATCTAATTAGGACTCTAGTTTTATTTCTTTAATCATTTTAGATTTAGAGTTTTATGAGGATTCATAGAGCCTGTTCATGAATTCCTCCCTTTAAATAATGGCCACCGGCGTTCATTGTAAGACACGGGCCTAGGCACGGTGCTAGGCACGACCCTGGGCACGGTGCTAGGCACAGTGCAGTGAACGATTCCAGCTCCATTGGCTCCGGGATCTTCTGCTCCTCTCTCCATCGTTTCCACCGTAGCTCATTTGTTGGGGCAGGATCTAACCGTCTGACCACGTTCTTGGCACTTGTAACAAATAATCCCAATCGAATGATTAGTCCTAATATTTGAAATCATACTAGGTTTAGGGATACCTTGTGAAGTAACCCCGGGCAGCCGACCGGCTAAAAATCCCTGTTCCTACACCCCGTCGGGGTCACCCTCGAGAGCAAAGACCTTAGGGCCTTATAAGAAGCGCTTGGAGCCTTGCCAGCCCCCTAGCCTAGTCCCACGGAGGTTTATAAAGCCTCAGCCGGTGGTGAGGTTCAAGTACAGCCCTCCTCGAAGGGCCCAGCAAGCAAGGATAAGCGTCCGGACCCATCCGGCCCTAACTTGGGCGCCGACGCTCGAAGCTACCAAGAAGGCGGACTTGCCTAGCAGCTCTGGTACTAAGCATAAGGACCCAGGAGGTTCTATACAACCCTGGGATCCTCTAGATGCTTTTCTGGAGGAGTGCCGGTGGAAGAAGACCGACCACCACCTGAAAGAGGCCCCAACCAGCCCCGCCCCAAGCGCCCCGCCAGTCCTAGCACCAAGACTAGGCTTCCAAGTGCTTAAGGAGCGGATGACCACACTTGGAGAACCTCTAAAGACCTTCTTGGACAACTAGGAGAAGCACGGAAGGAGAGGCCTGGACGAGAATATAGAAGGCCTGAAGGCAGACATCCTCCGGGCACGAGCACGGGCATGCGAGGGCCCCGATTGGGCGTTAGCACCCAGCCAACAAGGGGCTCAAGTCTCGGGAGGTTTATCACCAGCCCTCAACCCTATACAAGGCCAAGAGCCAAGCCTAGGAGCTGCCACCCTAGGAGCCGAGAGGAAATGGGGAGAAAGGAAGAAATGGGAAGAGGAGGACCGAGCGGGAACCCCATATGCCGAGCAGCATCAGCATCAACCCGCCGGAGCCCAGCATCTGGAGCCTCGTGCATCCCCAAGCCCGAGCGTGAGCATCAAGCCCAACCGGATTCGCCGGTTTAGGGTTTTAGCACGTTTTCTTTGTTTTTCATTCCTTTTAAGTATTGAACTCGGATTTCTCTTTAAGTTTCATTTATTTAGGAATATTTAAGTCCTTTTAGTATTCTAAATAGAACTGTAGGTTCTTATTTTATTATTTCCAAATTTTAGCTTAAAAAGGAAGCCGCGGGGATGTCCCGGCTCCTCTAGTATAAATAAGAGGCTTCGGCCTCATTGTAAACCAACCTTTTTTCGAAATCAATTATAAAACAGAACTTTGTTCTCTCAATTCCTTTTAAGTTCTTGCTCAGGCATAGCTTAGGGAACGGTGTTATCAACAGAAGTATTCCCCTTCTGCCGTGGAGCCATTCTACCGGACACTCAAGGTTCTCGGTTAATCGCGACTGACGTGTCCTTGTAGTTTCCCGGCCCGGTGCCGACGGTTCAATCAAGCTAAGGTTCAAGACTAGCGGTGGTTAGGGTCGTCTGCCCACGGTTGTAGCGATTCACATTAGTTTTGGTATCATAGCTTCGGTTCAACACGAAGGACCAAAAATCTATCCCAGTTTTCAGGTTTGAAACCCTGGATTCATATCCTTTACTTTCAGTCTTAGAAAAATCCTTGAAAAACCCTATCTCTCTTTGTTTCCGTATTATTAGAAAATCAGTCTAGAAAATCCTATCTATTCTTCATTCTTGTTCGAGTTTGTGTACAAAAACAGAAAAGAAAACAAAAAGAAAGGCAATCTGCCCTTGTTTTCGTTCATTATAGGTTGATCTTAAGAAGAGGGGTAGATAGATATATTTACTTCCCTGTATTTTTAAGCTAACATGGCAGACGAGAGAATCAACCATATGGAGGCCAACGGCCTCAACATCACTCAAACCCTAGCTACAATACAAGATGCTCTGGCTCGGATGGAACAGAGAGCGCCCGAGCAAGAGTATGAAAGGGAGAGACCACACGATGACCGAGAGCAAAGGGACAGAAGACCACCCCAAGACGTAGACGATGATGTGAGCAGCCTCAAGCCACTGTACCTAAATTTGCTGAAAAGGCCAATGCTGATGATGACACTCGATTTGACGTGATTATCAACCTCATTTAAGCGACATTTCTTTGCTTAAGACATGGTTTTTAGGGTAGAATAACGAATATTCAATCGATTGCCCTATCTCGTGCCATTTGTGTTACCTTGGCCCGTTTCGGGTCTATTTGATGGTTTTCTAGTGTTTTTATGTTAGCACAGGTTTTTGCCGTCAAATAGAGTAGCCATGGACGTGTCTAAGGCGTTGGAACCTCGAGGAATCAAACTGGAATCGATCCAAGGAGCCGATCAAGTCAAACCAAAAATCTTCCCATTCACACTTGCATCTTCGGCGAAAATGAGCTTATGTCTTCGGCGAAAATAATAGTGCAACCCAGCTGATGCCCAGTCAAAGAATATTTTGAGTGAAATCGATTAACTCTTCGGACCGAAAATACAAGCCAGAGAGATCACGGCCATTTACACAAGGATTTTTGCTGAAAATATCCCTATGTTTTCGGAGAAAATATCAGGCTAATCCGGATCAGTTAGGGTTAAGTATAAATACTTAACCGGCGGCCCAAAGAAAGGAGAATAGTAATAGACAATCCTAATTTACAAAACACAACTTTTCGAGATCAGAATTCTCTGAAGTTATGGAGCGAAGAGTTGGAGTTCGAAGAGCCGGATAGAGATCGTGACGCCATCCCTTCCATCTCGGAGAACCGGAGCTAGGAGTGTTATCTACCGAAGATCGGAGTCTGTCAGAGTCGTCTAAATTAGGTTTTTCAGATTCTTTTCTGTTCTTCCTTTGAATGATGAACTCTTTCTTTGTCTTTGTTTCTTTTGTAATAATCATGAGTAGCTAAACTCGTTAGAGCTTAGACTAGATGAACCCTAAGTGACCCAGGGCTTTAAAGCGGTCACGGATCGGCGGTGATTAGATTCGAAATTCAATCAGTTCTTTTTCATGTTTGATTCGTTCTTCATTGTTCATGTTTCTTGTCTGAATTGATCACCTAGATTAGATTCTTGTTAAAGCTAAGGATAGAAGCGAACGCTCGCCTTACTTTAGAACATCGAATTAAACAATTAGCCTTATAATTGGAGCGTGCCTTTCGTAGGAACTGGTTAGGGTTAATTCACTGCAAGAGTAACTCATAAATCATTAGTAATCACACCAATTAATTAAGTCGTTGCAAGAGGCGACCGTACCCGGGCGACTAGTTAATCTTGGTAGTTAGAACGGATAGAGCGAACGTTCACCGGTCTTAAACCTAAGGGTAAGGAGTTGTGGTGGTGTCTTAGTAATTGATCGAAATTCGCTGATCTGTTGATTGCCAATGCTCTGGGAACGAAGGGGATTCAAAGTCTAAGTTCGTCTGTCATTCTTGTTTTCAAACCCTAATTCCCAATCTGCTTTAGTTTAATCTTTTTAATTTTTCTGCATTTCTTAGAAATAGAAGTCGTGGAACTCACACCACGCATAACGTGTTTGCATTTGAGTATTTTGCTAGTTCTGAAGTAACCAATCATAGAAAGCCCTTGGAATACGATCTGCTATACGCATTTTCTTAGCATTAGTAGTTTTTATTTGGCTGAACCCGTCCGCATAACAACGACTAGGCGGCACCACCAAATTGGCGCCGTTGCCGGGGACCTTCTTTTGATTATTCGAAAGAAGAACTGGCAATTTATTCCTCTATTTTCCATCTTTCATTTTTCCACCCACTTCGATTTTACACTGGTTTTGTTTGTCTTTGTTATCTGTAGGTTTACAGGTGTATGCCTCACCGTCCTTGGACTCGCTCTCAAACCGAACAGGCTAAGAGTGCAGGGAGACCAGGCAGTTCTGCTACACCTCTACGATCACAGATTCTGAAGAAAGGCAGATCCAATCCATTCATCACTCCGATCAAGATCGAGGAACCGAAGGAGAGTTCCTCATCTCCATCTTCACCGACACCTTCATCCGCTTCATACACCGAGTCACTCTCACCTCCTCCATCTCCCACCATGGACGATAGATTACCACCACCACCACCACCACCTGCACAGAAGAGTCTAGCAGACTATAACAAGCCGAGCACGACTAGCGTTCGATCTGCCATTGCCGTTCCGCGCATTGAAGGAGATCCTGACTATGAGATCAAGATTCCATTCTTGACTATGATCTCTAGGGATTTACAGTTTGAAGGTAGGCCTCTAGACAATCTGTGCACTCATCTTGCAGACTTCCTTGATCTCTGCAGTACTTTTAAGAGCGGAAACCTCAACAAAAACACTCTTTGTCTGAGAGCTTTCCCGTTCTCTTTGAAAGGCGCTGCTAAGAGGTGGCTTTCTGGCAAACCACCTGGCTATTACACTAACTGGGATACTCTGGCTTAGGACTTCGTTGAAGAATACTTCCCTCCAGCTAGAACAACTGCCATCAAGGACAGCATCGCCAGATTCTCCCAGAAAGAAGGAGAAAGCTTGTATGATACTTGGAATCGATTCCAAGAACTTCTCTACACCTGCCCTCATCATGGATTCGAGCAGAGGCAGTTAGCTGAAATCTTCTCTCGTGGACTTCGAGAAGAATCTGCCAAGTGGGTCAATTCTCTAGCTGAAGGGGATTGCACTACACTCACTCCTGAAGCTGCTCTTCTTCACTTCGCAAACTGTGCCTCCAAGTCAAGGAACTGGGAGCGACAATCTGAAGGATCGAGGAGCAAGCTAGACCTTGAAGCAACAATCAAGGCAGAGGTAGAGAAGCATCTGAAGAAGTCTACCACACCGATCAAGCCGCCAGCAGCTTCTGTCTATGTTGCTGATTGCGAGTGGTGTGGAGCTTGCTCACATAATGGAGGCCGTTGTCAGAATTTTGGTAAGGCAGAAGTCTGGTCTGCCGAAGAGGTAAATTTCATACAACAAGGCTTCGTTAATAATCAAAATGGTTATGCTGGCTACCGTAACTTCAGACAGCAAGGGAACTATCAAGACAGACCTCCCTACAATGCTGGCGCCAACCCGAACCAGAACAACCGCCCGGCTGGTCTAGCTCAGGATCAGAAGCCTAACCATCCACCGGCAGGTGTCTACCAGCCGCCGCATCACAATCTGGGTAATTATGGAACTGCTCCTGGCAATCGCCAGAATCAATATCTCAATAATATCTATCCAGGGCAGCAGCATCAAAGAGATAATAATGTCAGTGACCTGGATAAGAAGCTCAGCCAGATCATCACAAGACTCGATGATCATGACAGTCAGTTCAAGGCTCAAGCTCTTCTCAATCAAGAACAGATAGCGTCTGGACAAAGATTTGAGCAAGCCGTGAACAACATCTCGAGCATGCTAGCATCTGGTCGACCATTTGGCCAGCTTCCAAGCCAGACAGAGCCAAACCCGATAAAAGAACAGGCTAAAATGGTAACTGCTCGAAAACTCCCGAACTTAATTGCTAATGCTTGTTTTGTCTTGCGCAGGATCGCTGAAACTCCAGAGGAAGAAGAAGAAGAGGAACAGAAACCGGCGCCTAAGGAGGATCCTCCTCTTGCACCGTACGTTGTGAAACCTCCTTTTCCTAGAGCATTGCTGCCAAATGCAAGGATCGAGACTGGCATGAAGGGGAACAAGGAAGGATATCCTGACATTCGTATTAAGAAACCTGTTTCTCCATATCCAGCTAAGTTATCTGATCCTGGTTCATTTACTTTGCCTTTGGTCATTAATGATGTTGAGATTGAATGTTGCTTAGTCGATCTAGGAGCATCTGTAAATGTTATGCCTGTGAGTCTATATGAAAAGTTAAACCTAGGAGAACTTGAACCGCCTAGTATGCAACTCGTCTTTGCTGATAGATCACTCAAAACCCCTAAGGGAGAGATTAAAGACGTTGTCACTAAATGTGGTCCATTCACGTTCTTAGCTGACTATGTGATTATGGATACTAGTACAGATGATGCTACTATTCTCATAGGTCGACCTTTCATGGCTACTACTGGAATGAATATTAACGTTCCAAATGGTTCTTTAACTTTAAGAGTCGGTAAAGAAACGAAAACGTTCCGTCTTAAAGATGGCATGAAATATGACTCTAGGAATGAAGAATCTCACTGCCTAGCTGTTGAAACTGTGGGGTTGACTCCGGTCAACTCCGTTACTAATGCTTCTTCTAGTGTCTCTAGATCAGTTGTTGCTGCAGATATTAAACAGGTCATTGAGAAGAAGCAGAAACCTGTCGTTCAGAAGCCGCCTAAGAAGAAGAAGAAGGAACTGCAAGCCTCTTCTAAGCCACCGAGCACTAAATTGAGCAGGCCTCGGGAAGGAACAAGAACACGAAGACACAAATGGTCTGGAGACCAAAAATTTTGCCGTCTTCCACCGAGCCAGCTGCACCACCATTTCGTTCCGAGAAACCGGCGCCGGAACAAGTATGGAAGGAGAAGCCGAAAGCATCTCCTAAGGAAGTACTAACGATCACCGATCCTGGTGATACCAAGCCGAAGAGTAAAGAAAAGAAGAAGCCGACAGTCCTCATTCCTTCCATCATCACACTTAAGAAGGATGATCTCTCCAGAGAGCTGTTCGGACCATTCAAGTTCGTTGATCACCTTCCCGACGGACGTACCAAGCTTTTGCATGCGAACGGGAAGAGATTCACGCTTATCGGAGAAGTCCCGAAGCTGTACTTCATGAACTCCGACGCGAGCGTGAAGGAGAATCTAAGTTGGGATGTCTCCTAATACCGTCTAGGTATGGTCCAGCTCAAGGACGTTAATAAAAGAGCGCTTCGTGGGAGGCAACCCACGGCTGGAGTCCGTTTTAATTTTTGTTGAACTTAGTATTTTAGAGTCGGTTTGGGAGAAGCAAAAGTGCCAGTTTGTTTGATTTATTATTTTTCGTGTAGAGTCTGTGTGTCATAGAGTCAGTAGCTAGTTTATTGAGGTCGTTCCGATTTTTTTGGATTTAACTGTGATTTTCTGAAGTTTGCCAAATTTGCAAAAATATTTAAAACCCGAACAGTTCAAAATTTTCGGCGAAACCACCCTTGTTTTCAGCGAAACCGATTTTTGATTTTCGAACTCAATCTCCCTGTTCATTTTTTTTTGTTCAAAAAGTCTTTTGTTTTCGGCGAAACCATTTTAACTGAAATTTTCGGCGAAACCGTGTTCTTGTTTTCGGCGAAACCACCTTCGAAAATCCGGCAGCCCGTTTTAACTGAAATTTTCGGCGAAAACACCCTTTTATTTTCGCCGAAAATAATTTTGAAAATCACCCAACTATTCCTTTAAAATCCGGTTTTCGTTCCTCTCTCTCCTTCACTCATTTTCGTTCAACTCACCGAAACCCCCCTTATCTCTTTAAAATCGCCGACCGCCCCCATTTTCAAACCGCCGTCGCCACCGTAACCCGCTGCCGCCGCCATCGCCGACCGCCGCCGCTCCCTTCCCCTCCCTTTTCCAATCTAAACGAGCCCTAGAACGTCCGAATCAGAGCTTTGCAGCTCCAGTTCACCGAAACCCAAGTTTTCAAGTTTTTCACCGATTCTTCTCAACTCGTTCATTTTTAGCAATCATGACTTCAAGGTAAGTTGTATAACTTTTCGATACGAATCTTTTGACATATAGATTGCTGAATTTCGTTGGGGTTGACTTTCGGTTGACTTTTCAGTTTGCCTCGTTTTGCGTGCCGACTGTTTCGTGTGAACTAGGATTAACTGAACTTATAGAACTGTTCTAGGATGCTTAGGGAGTTCCGTGCTTAATTTCCATATCATTTGATCATATGTTGCTATGCATACGATTAATTCTTTGTAATGTTGACTTTTGTGAGAAATGTCGGTTTGACTTTGAATTGTTGTGATCATTTGGCTGTCTGATGTGTTCATTCTCGTTCATATTATTGTGCTTGCCATTTGAGATCATATTTTACCGTCATTCTCCAAGATATGATAGTCTTGCCATGATTAGGGTTCGATATGCCTAAATGTTGACTTTCTAAATGTCGGTTTGACTTTTTGAACTCTGATTGTCCTTATCCGATTCTGGCTGTTCCTAAGTATGCATTTTACTGTCTATGATTACCGGTTACTCTGCTTTGCTTACCCCACTTAGTTTCCCTCATTTCTTGGTGAAATCGAGTTTTTCTACTAAGTGTGGGGTAAGGTTTTGGTTGACTAATCTGGCTTCATTCTGGTTTTAGGGACACCACTTATGAGCGCAGGACTAAGGCGCGACTTGATGGCGCCTCGAGCTCAGGAGCTGCCGCTCCCGTCACACCTGCTGTTCTGGGTCCACCACCCGCACTCCCTCGCCGGGCTGGATACCATCCCACCATTGCCCGTCTACCTGACTACTACTTTGAGTGCTTCTAGAAGATTCAGCACATCCGTGGAGCTGACGTGCACCCCCTTTCCATGGAGTCACTCCAGGAGCATGACGAGGACTACCACCGGAACGTGCATGACGCCTTAGCACCGGCTGGTCTCCTCGAGCTGACCACAGTCGCCGCCGAGTTCCCAGACATTGCCCTTCAGGAGTTCTGGGCAACCTTTGATCTGGACGAGCACAAGAGGAAGCAACGCCAGAAGGTGGTCACCTTCTATCTTGGTGGGGTGTACCGACAGCTCACCTACGATGAGTTTGCCGCTCATCTCGGCATCCCCTACGAGCATTATCACGACCATCACCTGGGCTGGGGCGAGGATGATGACGAAGAGGAGTACAACGCGCTTTGGAGCCACATGACAGGCGTACCTGGCGATCGCCTCGGGGTGAGCAACTCAGTTAAGTCTCTCTCTCACCCGCTTTATAAATTTATTCATATGGTTTGGCGGAGGTCACTTTTATATGTTCGAGACAAGGATCGCCACCATATCCTCAAGGAGGAGCTCATGCTTCTCCGAGCCATCCGAGAGAGCTACCCTCTCCACCCCGGTTGGGTACTGGCTTGCATCTTCCGCCAGAAGACCAGGAGGAAGACGCCACCTCGCAAACTCTTGGGGGGCAACTTCATTGGACAGCTCATCCTCTCCTTCGGCGGCAGCCACGAGTATGGCCCGCACATTCAACGACATCCAGTTAGGACCGTTGGAGGAGACTTGGCGGTTGAGTATGACTTAGAACTCGACCTCAGTCCCCATGTAGCAGCTGATCCTCCACTCCAGCCTGTGGTCGAGTCGGAGGAAGAAGATGATGCTGAGGAGCAGCAGCCGCAGCCGCCGCCTGAGTTTCATGATTATATACCCTCGCCACACCATCAGGCAGGGTATATCCACCAGTCGCCGCCGCACATTCCCGATCCATATCCGGCGCCTACTCATCAGCCCCGACCGCACCTCGCGGATTTTGGAGAGTTATACGAGTGACTGCAGGAGTGGCGCATCACCGACAACGCCACTCAAGAGGCGCGATGGACTATTATGCAGCAGCATATGCGCCGTGCCGACCGGCGATATGAGGCACAGATGGCGTGGCAAGCCAGCTCGGCGAATTTCTCCACTTTCCACCTCCCGGTTCACCGGACCAGTAGTGATCGGGTTGTATTCCTTTTTTGGTGTTTTCTTTTTATTTATTCTTTTCGGATTTCGATCCAACTTTTTTCTGTGTGGATCCGGGACACTTGTCCCGGTTTCCTTTTTATGTTTCATTTGTTTTTGTTTTGTAGGCAATCGTTAGACTCCCTTTGCTTCAGGTTCTGTTACACTTCCCTCCACTCTCTGGATCCGTGCTAACCCTCTGAAATGAACCGTCCTCATCCAGGTTCTTCCATTCCACTCTGAACTCTAGAATTAGTCCTGTGAGGACACAGTCCGATTTAAGTGTGGGGTAGGATGCTAGAGAACCTTGCATGAACTTGATTGCCCTTGATTGTGTTTTATGTGTGCCTCGTGATTCCATTCCAGTCTCTCTAGCATTAGAATGGCTCAGTTCTTGATTTTTGATGTTAAGTTGTTGTTCAAACTTTCATAATGATGCTTAGACTGCTTAACCTAGAACTTGAGAACCAACTTGTATACTTTGATGCTAAATTGCCTGGTCAGAACATAATTTTAAAATCACACTTGTAGTTTGTAGCCTTGATTGCATGAAAATGACGGAAGCCGACTAGCAAACCAACTGTGAGCTTTTGATCCATTGCACGTAACTTGCAATTTTAATTCTTTCTGAGTAGTTTTCTATTTGCCTAAATGAGTTAGAATTTGCATGAGACCTACTCGAGACCACACGATAACACGAGTTCTAGAAGGATAGGGGCACCTAGATTCAGCTACTAAGCCAGATAGCCTACCAAACGATAAATCCACTAGGTTTAGACCCTTGAGCTTGGCTGTTCTTTCGGTTCGATAATACATTACAGCCATTTCCCATTTCTTTCATTCCCCGTTGATCCCCTGTGGTTGTAGTTCTAGATTGACCTACCGGAAGTCGGTTTGTGGTAACCTGCCTATAGCCATTAAACAGGTGGTCTTAGCTAATATGTCCAGACGTGTAAACCCCTCTAGCAACTAAAAGAAAAATCGGCACAAAAGAAAAAAAAAGTGAAGTAAGAAAAGAAGAAAAATTTCGAAAAATTGAAGAAAAGAAAAATCAGAAAAAGTTCAAAGTGTAGTTCAATAAAATGTTCTTCTCCCTACAAATGGAAGAACGAAGTCAAAAGAAAAGTTGAAAAAAAAAGAAAAAAAATCGTTTAAAGAAAAAGAATAAGTGCTAGGTTGCTTGAGGGTATCATAGGACGAGCGTTCATCATTCCACCCGTGTTTAGTTAGACGGTAGGAAGCCATAGATTAGATTCGAGGGAAGTTAGTCGAAAGCTACGCCGCACAAAGCCATCATCATTCATTCCCATCATCCATCTCATTATAAACCGAGTAGTGTAGATTTCATTACGATCCTAGCCGGAAGTCCTTCTTGACTAGATACTCGTGTTGTCACAGTGGTGGAGATGTGGTCAAAATGCAAACCTATGACAGAATTCGGTAACAGAAAATGATCAAGAGCAGAAATACGTCCCTAAACACAGAGAGTGAGAGTTCCCATTGTACTATATATACCCTGTGTGAGGAGTCTGGGTCGGTCAGGTCAAATTCGTGCATAATTGGTTGCTAATTACTTGTCGTGTGCAGTTTATTAGTGAGACTAGGTAGTTTGGCTAATCTGTATGCATGTTAGGTTTCTTGTTCTAGGATCGATCTGTCTAATAATTCATTGTGTTTGATTGAGCTCCAATTTAATCGATCTTATCATTTATGAACATGAGCGTTTCTATTCAGTTTGCTTGAGGACAAGCAAAAGCTTAAGTGTGGGGTATTTGATGACACTCGATTTGACGTGATTATCAACCTCATTTAAGCGACATTTCTTTGCTTAAGACATGGTTTTTAGGGTAGAATAACGAATATTCAATCGATTGCCCTATCTCGTGCCATTTGTGTTACCTTGGCCCGTTTCGGGTCTATTTGATGGTTTTCTAGTGTTTTTATGTTAGTACAGGTTTTTGCCGTCAAATAGAGTAGCCATGGACGTGTCTAAGGCGTTGGAACCTTGAGGAATCAAACCAGAATCGATCCAAGGAGTCGATCAAGTCAAACCGAAAATCTGCCCATTCACACTTGCATCTTCGACGAAAATGAGCTTATGTCTTCGGCGAAAATAATAGTGCAAACCAGCTGATGACGAGTCAAAGAATATTTTCGGCGAAATCGATTAACTCTTCGGACCAAAAATACAAGCCAGAGAGATCACGGCCATTTACACAAGGATTTTCGCCGAAAATATCCCTATGTTTTCGGCGAAAATATCAGGCTAATCCGGATCAGTTAGGGTTAAGTATAAATACTTAACCCGGTGGCCCAAAGAAAGGAGAATAGTAATAGACAATCATAATTTACAAAACACAACTTTTCGAGATCAGAATTCTCTGAAGTTCTGGAGCGAAGAGTTGGAGTTCGAAGAGCCGGATAGAGATCGTGACGCCATCCCTTCCATCTCGGAGAACCGGAGCTAGGAGTGTTATCTACCGAAGATCGGAGTCTGTCAGAGTCGTCTAAATTAGGTTTTTCAGATTCTTTTTTGTTCTTCCTTTGAATGATGAACTCTTTCTTTGTCTTTGTTTCTTTTGTAATAATCATGAGTAGCTAAACTCGTTAGAGCTTAGACTAGATGAACCCTAAGTGACCCAGGGCTTTAAAGCGGTCACGGATCAGCGGTGATTAGATTCGAAATTCAATCAGTTCTTTTTCATGTTTTATTCGTTCTTCATTGTTCATGTTTCTTGTCCGGATTGATCACCTAGATTAGATTCTTGTTAAAGCTAAGGATAGAAGCGAACGCTCGCCTTACTTTAGAACATCGAATTAAACAATTAACCTTATAATTGGAGCGTGCCTTTCGTAGGAACCAGTTAGGGTTAATTCACTGCAAGAGTAACTCATAAATCATTAGTAATCACGCCAATTAATTAAGTCGTTGCGAGAGGCGACCGTACCCGGGCGGCTAGTTAATCTTGGTAGTTAGAACGGATAGAGCGAACGTTCGCCGGTCTTAAACCTAAGGGTAAGGAGTTATGGTGGTGTCTTAGTAATTGATTGAATGAGAATCGAAATCCGCTGATTTGTTGATTGCCAATGCTCTGGGGAACGAAGGGGGATTCAAAGTCTAAGTTCGTCTATCATTCTTTTTTTCAAACCCTAATTCCCAATCTGCTTTAGTTTAATCTTTTTAATTTTTCTGCATTTCTTAGAAATAGAAGTCGTGGAACTCACACCACGCATAACGTGTTTGCATTTGAGTATTTTGCTAGTTCTGAAGTAACCAATCATAGAAAGCCCTTGGAATACGATCTGCTATACGCTTTTTCTTAGCATTAGTAGTTTTTATTTGGCTGAACCCGTCCGCATAACAACGAGCTTACACTAGAGACTTGCACACCAAGCTACAAACCCTAAAGCAAGGGAGCCTCTCCGTGGAGGAGTACAACAAAGAAATCGAGATGCTCGTGACGAGACTTGATCTGAAAGAAGATGAGGAGGCCCGGATAGCACGATTCACCAACGGCCTACAAAGGGACATCATGCATCAGGTCAACATCCTTCACTATGTTGACTACGATGATCTAGTGGCCTTGGCGATTCGAGTGGAGCGGGAAATCAAGAATGGCTTCGAGAGGAGGCCCACGCCACCCGCCGCTAGTACCTGGAGAGGCAAAGCAAGCACGGCCAGCCCCTGTGGAGATCCGGTCCCAACCGGGCCCAAGGCGGAAGACCAAACCCTAGCCCCGCCGCCAACTTGGTAACACCAAGCACTGTCCCTACTATGCCAAATACTAACCCTAGGCCTGGCGGCATTGTATGTTTTAAATGTCAGGGCCGAGGATACATAGAAAGGGAATGCCCTAACCAATGGGTCATGGTGCTCAGGGAAGGAGAAGTCATCACCGATGATGAAGAAGAAGAGATGAAAGAAAAAGAAGGAGAAGACTCCGAGAGCGGAGATGAAGTAGAGGCTAAAGGCCTCGATAAGTTCACATGGATGTTCGCTAGAGATTTAGCCTTAAGTCCTAAGGTGATGAACCCCCGGTGCCCTGGACCCGACCAGATCTGCCCTTGACTCGGAGCCAAGTCAAAGCCTTCAAGACACGAGTCACAGCCTACATAGGTGATTGGAGTCGAGCCAAGCATGAAGAGCTGGACCAGAGGTTCATCAGAGAAGGATGCACAGTGCTGACCCTTAATGGCCGACAGAAATCTCACACAGGAGACAAATGTCCGAAAGACACTGCCCCGGCCCCGGCGGATGCGGACAACCAGCCCCTATATCGGAGAACCTTGCTCAGCACTCAGAATCTGGCGGACAAGTTGATGCCAGAAGATTCAGGAGGCCAAAAGACTTAGGGAGAACCTCGCTTGTCCGAGGAAATGTCAAGCAGGGAGCCCGGACGCCCTGGCATCACTGAAACCCTAGCACCGGGTCCGGAGCGAGTGATGCCGAGCTGGTCACCACAGCTGAAGGACACCACCTAGCCACCTGGTCACCCGAAGCCAGCGGTATTTACGGAAATGCCTTCACGCACGTTCAAGGCCCTTTTCCTAGCCGCAGAAGGATTCCTCCCCGCATCCGGATTGCCCGCCGCCGCGCCTGGAGCCCTTTCCTAGTCCTACCCGGACACGGATTGCCGGTTTGCCCTAATTCGCCCGGATTAGGGTTTTGCTGAATTGTAGCCGGTTTAAGAGTTTTATTTTTGGACTACTTAGTTTATTTTAATAGTTTCTTCGGCCTATCTTTTAGGATTATTTTAAGTTTCCTTGTTAGATTTGGAACCGGCCTTGGCCACCCTTTGAGCTATAAATAGAGGCCTCGACCACCATTGTAAGACAAATTATTGATTAATGAAAAGTTTAGAACTCTGTTCTTTTTTCCTTCAAGTCTTTGCTCGTTGCTGCTTAGCTTAAGGTATTGGTTTATGATCAAAGGCTATCATCCATTGTTTGTGGCACCAACTCGACCGAACACTTGGGGTTCCTAAGTCGTTACTTAGTGGATTTCAAGGTTCTCCGCGGTTTCAAAGGTTCGGTTCTCGTGGGGCTGATAATATATTTTTGGGTGTTGAGTCGATCCCTTCCTAGAGGAGGAGGTTCGCATCAGCTAGTATCAGAGCACGGTTCAACTCTTGGACCACCAACCAGTTTCCAGGTTCTTTGCTTGGATTCATATATTTAGTTTTCGTTGTTTTAAATTTTAGAAAAACCCTAAATAGCTTTATTGTGTTTGTTCTAGTCTTCTACCTTTCTTTAAGTTTTGTTGTGAGAAAAAGCTGTGGCCATCGAAGAAAATACCAAAAGGATCAAAGAAAAGAAAAGAAAAATCAAAGGTAAAAAAAAAATTAGAAAAATTGACCTAGCCAAAAAGCAAGGCCACGTTCACAATCAAGGTGGTAGGTTAAGTTCAAGAAGAGGGTTTTTCATAAGTTTAGCTATTAGCTTTCTTAGTAGAACACCCAAATCTGTTGTCTTGTCATCCCACGACCTAGCATCACAAGTTCTTGCCCTAGAAATCCGAAACCCTAGGTATAAAGTCTTGTTTTGAGTCATTGGTAGACTTAGACTTCATAGCTTCGAAGAAACTTGCAACTACTTGAATTGAAATTGCCTTTGTTTTTGAAATTTTCAAAAGAAAACCCTAATTTGAGTGATCTCGAAAACTTAAACACGAGTGGTAAGATAAAGAGTGTGTGAGGTTTTATTAGAGTGATTTTGGGAGGTCTTTGTTCGAATACTCATTATGGCAGAGGATAGACTTGCTGCTATAGAGGCACAATTGGCTGCCGTAGCTCAGAACATCACCCGGATCACCGAGCAGCTTGGAGCCCCGAATGGTGATGGCCACCACCGGCCAAGGAGGATGAGTAGGAGATAGATAATGATGTGAGCAGTTTGAAACTCAATGTACCCAAATTTGCTGGGAAAGCAAATCCTGATGAGTACATTGATTGGGAGAGGAGCATGGAGGATTTCTTTGAGTGCCATAATTATTCCGAAAGGAAAAAGGTAACCCTAGCCACAATTGAGTTTACTGACTATGCTGCTTTGTGGTGGGCTCAACTCAGGAATCAAATTCGGAGAGAAGAAGAGGACCTCGTCCTTAGTTGGAGGAGTCTTAAAAGAAAGATGAGAAGAAGGTTTGTGCCAAGCAGCTACAATAGAGACTTGCATGCCAAGCTTCGATTTTTGAAGCAAGGGAGCATGTCGGTTGAGGAGTACAACAAGGAGATGGAGATCCTGGTTGCACGGCTTGACCTAAGTGAGGATGAAGATGCCAAAATAGCAAGGTTCACTGGAGGGCTACAGAAGGAGATCCTACACCAAGTCAACATCCAAAACTTTGTTGATTATGATGACTTGATAACCGTGGCTATTAGGGTTGAGAAGGAGCTGAAGAATGGTTTTGGAAGAAGGACTACTACCCCGCCACCAACCAGTGCCCCTGTGAGAGGAGACAGGAGTGCAGGAAACACCCCTTGGAGGACAAACCCTAGCAGGAATTCTAGATCGAGGCCCAACCCTAACCAAGGGTCGGCATCACAGGTAACACCTAGCCCCGGCTCAAAAATTCCTACTACTAATGCTCGGCCTAGTGCCATTGTGTGTTTCAAATGTCAAGGTAGGGGTTGCATGGCAAGGGATTGCCCTAACACCCGAGCCATGGTGCTTAGAGAAGGAGAGGTTGTCACCGATGATGAAGAAGAGCCAAATGATGAAGATGAAGAGGAGGAGTCCAGTGAAGGAGAAGAAGTCAACGGGGAAGGCCTGGAAAAATTTTCAGCCTTCAACAGCCGAGTGATCACCCCGGTCACGCCGACTGATGCCGAGCAGGTCTGCCCTGGACCAACATCAGTTCTACCCCGACCCAACATCAAGCCTGCCCCGGACATCCTGTCCGAGCCGGATGATGTCAATCGGCCTACCCCGGGCCTTTTGAATATTCCCTCGACCAATTTTGGCCTGAAGACAGAAGAAGGTCCCGTCGACGTCCTGGAGCAGAACACCGGCCCCAACGACCCTCTGACCACCCCGACGGCCACTCACCCGGCGGACATGAACCCGATGGCCACCCGTCCTAGGATCCAATTTTCAGCCGTATCCCGACGGATCCTTAGTACGCAACCCAAAGAAGATGGATGGGAGCAAAGAGACAATCTGTTCCATACAAGGTGTGTAATTTTAAATAAGGTTTGCACTTTGGTTATTGACGGTGGAAGTTGTACGAATGCAGTAAGCTTAGAACTTGTTAAGGTATTGGGAATTACTACTCATCCACACCCTAAGCCCTACCGACTGCACTGGCTGAGCAATAGTGGAGATTTGAAGGTCAACAAACAAACACACATCCCTTTGAGCATTGGGAGATACAAAGATGTGGTGCTTTGTGATGTGGTTCCCATGGAGGCTGCCCATATCCTGCTTGGAAGGCCTTGGCAGTTTGATCAATACTCACAACATGATGGGAGGGCAAACAAGTATCAACTCATGCATGGAGACACTACATTTAAGTTGAAGCCACTATCACCTACTGAGATACTCAAGGATCAAATAGAGAGAAAGGTGAGCCGAGAGAAAAAAGAGAGAGAGCTCAATAAAGGAGAGATGAGAGAAGAAAAGAGTGAGTCCTCAAAAGAAAAAGGTACAAAAATATAATTAAGATCAAAAACATAATTTCATGATCCCAAGGATCAAAGAGCTCAAAAGAGTGAGGTTGAAAGGAGAGAAAACCTGTTAGCTAAACCTAGTGAGATCAAACAAACCCTAGTATCTAGGAAATCCCTCGTGGTCATTCTTTACAAAGAATGTTTGATCTCTAACCCTAACACTTCTCTTCCTAGTGCTGTATCTTCACTTTTGCAGATTTTGAAGATGTATTTCCCAAGGAAATCCCTAGTGGACTACCCCCGATCCGAGGTATAGAGCATCAAATTGACCTTGTGCCGGGAGCATCACTACCCAACAAGGCTGCCTACCGGACAAACCCGGATGAAACTAAGGAAATCCAGCAACAAGTCAAAGAATTGATGGACAAGGGTTATGTGAGGGAGACCATGAGTCTGTGTGCTATTCCAGTCATCCTTGTGCCAAAGAAGGAAGGAACTTGGAGGATGTGTGTCGACTGCCGAGCAATCAATAACATCACAGTTAAGTATCGACACCCCATCCCTAGGTTAGATGATATGCTTGATGAATTGCATGGTTCAACAATCTTTTCTAAGATAGATTTAAGATCAGGCTATCACCAAATCCGAATGAAGGAAGGTGATGAATGGAAAACTGCCTTTAAAACAAAACTAGGTTTGTATGAATGGATGGTCATGGCCTTCGGTTTGACTAATGCAGCTAGTACCTTCATGAGGTTGATGAATCAAGTCCTTAGGCCTTTTATAGGGAAATTTGTAGTAGTTTATTTCGATGACATTTTGATCTACTCGAAAACCCTAGAGGATCACCTAGGTCACTTGAAATCTATCCTAGAAACCCTAAGACAAGAACAACTGTATGCAAACATGGAAAAATGCACTTTTTGCACCGATCATCTTGTGTTTCTTGGTTTTGTTGTTAGCTCTACAAGAATTAGGGTTCATGAGGACAAGATCGAAGCAATCAAGTCATGGCCAACCCCAAAGAACATCACTGATGTCCGAAGCTTCCATGGACTTGCAAGCTTCTATAGAAGATTTGTGAGGGACTTTAGCACAATAGCTGCCCCTCTCACAACTGTCATTAAGAAGAATGTTCCCTTCCATTGGGGATCACCTCAAGAGGCATCCTTTGAAGCACTCAAGAAGAAGCTCACCGAAGCTCCATTGCTCAAACTACCCGATTTCTCAAAACCTTTTGAGATCGAGTGTGATGTTTCGAGAGTAGGAATTGGAGCTGTGTTGATGCAAGAAGGGAGACCTATTGCCTATTTTAGTGAGAAATTGAGTGGTGCAGCCCTCAATTACCCCACCTACGACAAGGAATTGTATGCCCTAGTCCGAGCCTGATCATGAGTCCCTCAAGTATTTGAAGGCTCAACATAAACTGAACAAAAGGCATGCAAGGTGGGTGGAGTTCATTGAGTCATTCCCTTACATCATCCACTATAAACAAGGTAAGGAGAATGTGGTAACCGATGCCCTTTCTCGAAGGTATGCCCTAATCACTGCCTTGAGTTCTAAATTCATTGGTTTTGAGCATATCAAAGATTTATATGTGACTGACCCCGACTTTAAAGACATCTTTGAGTCTTGCACACATGTAGGGTTTGAGGATTACTATAGGCAGAATGGATACTTGTTCAAAGGATCTAAGCTATGCTACCCTAGCCATTCAAGCCGAACCCTAGTCATAAGAGAATCTCATGGAGGAGGTCTCATGGGTCACTTTGGAGTTGCCAAGACAGTAGCTTGCTTTAAGGAACACTTCTACTGGCCTAGGATGAGGAAAGAAGTTGAGAAGATCATCAACCAATGTGCCAAATGCCAACGAGCTAAGTCGCACCTTCAACCATTTGGTTTATTTACCCCTTTGCCTATCCCTGAACACCCTTGGGTCGATATATCTATGGATTTTGTTCTAGGATTGCCTAAGTCTAGGAGGGGCAAAGATTCAATTTTCGTGGTTGTAGATAGGTTCTCAAAAATGGCTCATTTCATTGCATGTCATAAGGTTGATGATGCATCCCACATAGCTGACTTATTCTCTGGTGAAATAGTTAGACTTCATGGCATCCCTAAGACTATAGTTTCTGACCGAGACTCAAAGTTCCTAAGCTACTTTTGGAAGACCTTGTGGGCTAAACTAGGAACCAAGCTCATGTTTTCCACAACCTGCCACCCTCAAACGGATGGCCAAACAGAGGTTGTCAATCGGTCCCTATCCCAAATGCTTAGGGCCATCATTAAGTCCAACCTTAGAACTTGGGAGGACTGCCTACCCCATGCAGAGTTTGCTTACAACCGATCTGTCCACTCAGCCACTCAATACTACCCTTTTGAATTGGTTTATGGTTTTAACCCCCTAACCCCATTGGATTTATCACCATTGCCTATACATGAGTTTCTAGATGCAGATGGACACACCAAGGCTGAGTACGTTCGAAAGCTTCATAAAAAGGCCAAAGCCAACATCGAAAAAAGGATGGCACAATACCTAAGGAATGCAAACCGTGGGAGGAAGGAGAAAATCTTCCAACCTGGTGAGCAAGTGTGGATTCACTTCAGAAAGGATAGGTTTCCTGAACAAAGGAGATCTAAGTTGCTGCCAAGAGGAGATGGACCCTACACTGTCCTTGAAAGGATAAACAATAATGCTTACGTTTTAGATTTTCCTAATACCTATGGTGTAAGTGCTGCTTTCAATGTTGCTGATTTAACTCCTTTCTATGATGAAGACTTTGCAGAAACAGATTCGAGGACGAATCCTCCTCAAGAAGAGGGGAATGATGAACCCCCGGTGCCTTGGACCCGACCAGATCTGCCCTTGTCCCGGAGCCAAGTCAAAGCCTTCAAGACACGAGTCACAGCCTACATAGGTGATTGGAGTCGAGCCAAGCATGAAGAGCTGGACCAGAGGTTCATCAGTTAAGGATGCACAGTGCTGACCCTTAATGGCCGACAGAAATCCCACACAGGAGACAAATGTCCGAAGGACACTGCCCCGGCCACGGCGGATGCGGACAACCAGCCCCTGTATTGGAGAACCTTGCTCAGCACTCAGAATCTGGTGGACAAGTTGATGCCAGAAGATTCGGGAGGCCAAAAGACTTGGGGAGAACCTCGCTAGTCCGAGGAAATGTCAAGCAGGGAGACCGGACGCCCTAGCATCACTGAAACCCTAGCACCGGGTCCGGAGCGAGTGATGCCTAAATCGTGACTATAATGCACCATTTTTGTCACGGTTTGTAAAGAAACCGTGACAAAGATATCAGTCACGGTTTTGTGGAAAACCGTGACTAACCTTTCTCACGGTTTCTATTGAAATCATGACAAAGTTTAGTCACGGTTTTACCCAAAATCGTGACTAATCTTTGTCACGGTTTCAATAGAAACCGTGACTAAAAATGGTCAATTTAATCACGGTTTCAGTAGAAACCGTGACAAATTAGATGACCAAATTGTTCTATTGAAATTTTCAGTGACCCATTAGTTAATTTCATGAATTACAGGTCCAGATCCTTAACTTTTTCTATTATGCAAAATGATCCATGAAATTAAAATGTTAACAAGATATCCCAAATAATTGCGAATCAGTCACTGAATTTATTTATATTGTCAAAATAACCTAATTACAGTTTAAACTAATTAAAAAATGAAAATTTACAATCGGCTGCCTTCGATATCGCCACCGCCGTCGTCGTCGATTCCATCGCCACCGCCATCGTCGATTCCAACGCCGCCGTCGTCGTCGATTCCATCGCCGCCGTCGTCATCGATTCCATTGCCGCTGTCATCATCGATTCCATCTCCGCCGCCACCGTCTATTCCATCTCTGCCACCTTCAAGCAACAGATCCCCGCCGCCTTCAAGCTCGATCCAGATCCCCGCCGCCTGTGAAGCTCCAGATCCCACCGCCTGTGCTTCCATCGCTGCCTCCTCCCAAAGCTCCAGATGATGCCGCACACTGGTGGTGTTGTGAAATCGTCGGCGACAGAAGAAAGAGTTAAAGAAGGAGTGAAGATGAAGAAGAAGGAGTGAAGATGAAGAAGAAGGAGTGCTAGAAGAAGGATAGAAGGAGTACTGAAGAAGAAGGATTGTGTGAAAAAAGAATTTAGCCACAGATTGCCAGCGTGGCAGTGGCAGTGGGCGGCTTTGGTTACTTTGTCATGGTTTTCTTTCAAACCGTGACAAATTTAGTCACGGTTTCGTATGAAACTGTGACTAAATCTGTCACGGTTTCAAAGGAACCGTGACTAACTAGTCACGATTTTCGTAAATCGTGACTAGTTAGTCACGGTTCATACAAAACCGTGACAAATTAGTCACGGTTTCTTTGAAACCATGACTAAGAAACCGTGACCAATTATTAATTTTCTTGTAGTGCATCAACCAAACGAGCCTTTGACCTTACTAATGTCTGCACACTTCAAGTAGTAGTTTGAACAAAACTCGTTTCTTGGCAATTCAATCAATCATATTTAACCAACTTTGATAACACCAATTCTAATAAAAAAGACTTTAAGCTCTAGCCATGATGTGGATGTGGAGGTAGGAAAAGTGACGTGGCTATCGACTCGACTTCATCCACCTCTAGATCTGTACGTTACATGTTGTAGCTAGGACCGATTTAAACAATGATTTATTTCAAGCACAACTCTTTCCTTCGATTGATTTACTGCATACTAGTGCTCGATACCAAACACTTCACTTAGGTGTTGGACCTGCCTAGCTCACAGTATTTGTGCCTATGCTAGTGCTCAACCCGAACACTTCACTTAGGTGTCGGGCTTGCCTAGCTTTGATTTTCAGCACTTAAAAGAACTTAGCATTGATTTGCACAACTTAATTACTTGATTTAGCCATTTAGCCATTTGATCCTAGCTAGTTATAACTTTTTACACAAGACTTCGAATTGGATTTCCGCCTAATCTGAAGCCACAATCACAGGTGATCAAATATGGAGTGAAAAACATGGAGAAACTAGCATTTATCATCTTAGAACGGTGTTATCGAGCTTTGTTATTAACAAGTCAATTTATTCAAGTTTCAACTACAAGAGTGATTTATGATCTGTTCTGACCTAGACTCATTTGATATCAGTGCCAACACGTTTGTTACAAGTTCTAAGTGGAACAGTCTAGATGTCATTTTTCAAAATTGAAGTCAATTTAACATCACAAGTCAATAATTGAGCAATTCCATGCTAGAGGGATTCAAAATTGCACCACAGAGTCACAGAAAATCCAGCAAGATCATGCATAATCCTAACATCCTACCCCACACTTAAACTGTTCTGTGTCCTCATAGGACTAAAAAGAGGTGGAGAGGTACGAAGAACCTGGAAGGTGATAGGTGGTGTAGTGGATGAAAGCGGAGAGCCTGAGGCGGAGCGGAGTAGCTACTCAAGATCCTATAAAACACAAAAAATAAAATGATCAAAAGGATACCGGGACAAGTGCCCCGGATCCACACAGAAAAAAATTGGATCGAAACCCGAGAAGAAGAAAGAAAAGAAATGGAAAGGGTAGAAACAACCTGATCAATATTCCGAAGGTGGGAGTGGAGGTGGGGTTGAAACGCCAAGCCGCTGCTCCATCTGCTGTCGCCATGCGAGCTCATCCCTGTGTCTGGCTGTCTGGTCGGTCATGAACTGCTGTAGAGTGGCCCATCGCGCATTCTGCGTCTCTTCATGCGCCACTCGGTCCTTCTGCCACTGAAGTGAACCAGCAGAGTAGTCAAGCTGCCATTTCTCAATACGTGCCAGCCTCTCGCTAATCCCGTCGGGCATCCGCTGCTGTGGTGGAGGCATGCGAGACACCGGGATTCCAACTGGTCATTGAGGCTCCCGTCGTGGCGAGGTAGGAATAATCTATTCGTCGAGACCGCACCTGAAATCGATTCCACGGGTGATGGCGAACTCAGCACCTAGATGCTCAATCTGGATGCGAGGTATATCAGGGCCCCATTTGTCGCTGAGCTAGAGGTTGTCGATCAGGCATGATATGAATGTTCCGCCAGGAAGCTCAGAAGGAAGTTTCTTGGTGGTAGTACGTTTGTGGAAGAATCTTGCAAGCCACCATCCGGGATGGAGGTTCGCTTCCTTCTCTACAGCACAGAACAGCACGAGCTCCTCCAAAGAAACGTGGCGATGACTTGTCTTGCTACAATAACACAAAGACTACATCCAAACATATTGTAAGAGTTTAAGAATTGGATGAATAATGTCACCTACCGTGGGGTTGACGATAGACTCGATTTTCGATTGGCTGGAGACCCATTTCCACACTTCGGGGTAAGGTTCTCGCGTGATGGAGTAGACATCCGCAAACCCAATGGCTGCATCCTGGATATTGGCAAGGGGGTCGAGCAGAAGGGCAAACTCATTGATGATCTTCACATGTCGAACACCGCCGAGGCGGAAGGAAACAAATTTCGTGCTGACGCTGGCCTTCGTTGTGAGGCGCTCAAAGGAACTCCAGAATTCTTGTAGGGCGACCAGAGGATAGGGCGAACCAAGAGTGGTCAGGGATCGCAGGCTGGCCTTGGTGAGGGCGAGGTTGACGGTGGAGTGCCAGGCCGGATTGTGGTTCTTGAGACTTTCGAGGGAGAGCACTGCCATTTTAGCCGGAGGAATGTCCTTTATCTTCTGGTATATCGCGAGCTGGTGTGGCTCAAGGGCAGCGATGAAAGGATGTAAGGCTCCATTGGCGGGTGCAGGAGCACATGAGATAGGAATCACAGGGGTCGGTACTGCCTGCAGGGTGATGGTCACGACCGCCAGTATCGGTGCAGGTAGTGTGGCGGGCTTGGAGGGTGGAGCCCTGGTCTAACGAGTCGAGGATCGCTGCGCTCTATCTGCACTGGTGGTCTTGAATCGTTTGGGATCCCTGTAAAACACAACTTAGGGGAGACCAACATCAGAAGAAAAGAATTCCACCCCACACTTAGGTTGACAACTGGGGGCAAGCAAATAACCGAGAGATAACCGAACGAAACACAGCAGCAAAGGCACGGCCAGCACGTAGGGAGGGAAACGACATTCAATCAATCAAGCATGAGAAATAACGCGGACCGATAATCACAGAGCACGAAAGAATCCATAAGCACGATCGCACAGACAACAATTCATGAGGCCAAAAAGATCAAAAGGAATTGCCAAAACCTAGCCAATTGACACCGAAACAGCAAACATGCAACTCAAGGAAAATCCAAAAAGTCAACCATGCCAAAAACCAAAAGTCGAAAAGCCAAAAGATTCAAAATCAAGGGCTGAACAACTAACCGTGAAGACATGACTCGAGAAAATGATTGGAAATCTGGGAAATTGATGAAAAGCTCAAAAAACTTGATCGGGCGGAACTGGAGCTGTTGAGCTACGATTCTAGGGTTGGAGGTTGAGATCAACCAAAGGGATATGGGGGTGGTCGGCGGCGGGTAGGAGAAGCTGGCGGCGGCGGAAACAGGCGGCGACGCGGGCGGTCGGCAAATAGAGAGAGAGAGACAGCGGCTCGGGTTTAAGTTTTCAGATGGGGGGTGGTGCGCGAAAATAGAGTTTGAACAAAGGTTAAATAGTCGGCGAAAAAGACCAGATTTTCGGCAAAAAATGTGTTAAATTTTCGGCAAAAAGTGCTTTGAAAATCAAAAATGTTTTCGGCGAGAAGTCCGGATTTTCAGCGAGAAGTCTTCGGTGATGAGAAACAGGAGGATCAGGCTCGTTTTAAAACTGGAGTTTTTGGCGAAAATCTGGGGAAGTTTTTGCCGAAAACTTGCTTGAAAATCGGCACGACAGTTTTTTTTTTCAAAAGGGTTTTAAAAGGAAAAAGACTCGACACGAAAACAACTGACTCCAACCGTAGGTTGCCTCCCACGAAGTGCTCTTGTTTAACGTCCGTGAGCTGGACGATACCTGGATTCGTGTCATGGTTCTGTCATAAAGTAGTGCACGTCGATGAAAGAAACGGCTAATCCTTATAGATACCTCTTTAGCCTGTGACCGGTGACCATAAATGGCTCTTGATCATGCAATTTAATTAAGACGCTGCCCAAGGACGTCTGCCGAACCACGGTATAAGGGCCGGACCAACGGGACTTCAGTTTACCCGGGAAGAGTTTCAATCGAGAGTTATATAAGAGGACTTCATCTCCGGGGTAGAACTGCTTGATTGTCTTCAATTGGGAGTCATGAATTCTCTTGGTACGCTCCTTGTAAAGCTTCGTGCTCTCGTATGCGTGGAGACGGTGCTCCTCAAGCTCGGCGATATGGTCGTGACGCATATTACCTACTACTGCATAACTCATGTTCAACTCTTTACTAGCCTAGAATGCCTTGTGCTCAAGCTCAACTGGCAAATGGCATGCCTTGCCATAGACCTGCTGATACGGCGAGGTACCGATGGGAGTCTTGTAGGCAGTTCGATAAGCCCATAAGCATCATTGAGCTTAGATGACCAGTCCTTGCTAGACCGGCCAACTGTCCTATCAAGAATCCGCTTGAGCTCACGGTTCGTCACTTCCGCTTGACCATTAGCTTGAGGATTGTAAGCTGTGGACATACGATGGGTGACGCCAAAGCGTTTGCACACCCGGTCGAAATGTCCATAGAAGTGGGTACCCCTATCGCTTATGATGAAGCGTGGTGAACCAAAAGCGTGAAAAGACGAGTAAGGAACCGACCCACCACTCTTGAATCGTTAGTGGGTAGAGCTTCAACTTCAACCCACTTAGAAACATAATCAACGGCCACAAGGATGTACTTGTTTCCGTTGGAGGGTGTGAAAGGACCCATAAAATCAATTCCTCACACATCAAAGATTTCCACAGTTAAAAAAACAATTTGGGGCATCTCATTACGGTTAGAGATGTTACCTGATTGCTGGTACGCATCACAATGACGAGAAAAAGCATCACAATCACTGAAGATTGAAGGCCAGTAAAATCCAGTTTCAAGTAGCTTTCTCGCAGTGCGGTTGCCGCCAAAATGTCCTCCAAATTGGCCTTCATGACAGTTACGCATGATGTCAGCCGCTTCGATGTAGGATACACATCTTTGGATCATTCCGTCAACACTGATACGGTATAAGAACGGCTCATCCCAGAAGTATGACTTGGCCTCTTTGAAGAGCTTCTTACGTGCATTATAATCCAGCTCAGGAGGTACGACACTGTGAGAGAGATAATTAGCCAGGGTTGCATACAAGGGCTCTTTTGAATCGGCTGCATTACTCAGCTCTTGAGCGTGAGGGATTTCCCAGGGCTCGACAACTATGTTGTTAACCTGTTCATACGTTTCGACACACAACAACTCATCAGGGAAAGAATCATTGATAGGGTAGTAGTAGACTTACTTGTCTGTGATTCCTCGAGTCGTGAGAGGTGATCGGCTGCCAGGTTCTCAGCTCCCTTCTTATCTTTAATCTCTATATCGAACTCTTGGAGAAGAAGGATCCATCGGATCAGACGTGGCTTCGAATCCTGCTTGGCTAACAGATGGCGCAGAGCAGCATGATCTGTATAGACGATGGTATGTGAAAGAACCAGGTACTGTCTGAACTTGTCAAAGGAGAAAACGATGGCCAGGAGTTCTTTCTCTGTAGTAGTGTAGTTCCTTTGAGCATCATTTAGCGTCTTGCTAGCAAAATATATAGGATGAAATCTCTTCTCCTTTCTCTGACCAAGAACCGCGCCAACGGCGAAGTCGCTAGCATCGCACATGATCTCGAATGTGAGGTTCCAATCTGGTGATGTAAGGATCGGTGCGGTGGTGAGTCTGGTCTTCAAAGTCTCAAAGGCTGCAAGACAAGATTTATCAAAGACGAAAGGAACATCTTTCTCAAGAAGCTTCATCATTGGAAGAGTGATATTGGAGAAGTCCTTGATGAATCTCCGGTAGAATCCAGCATGACCGAGGAAGCTTCGAACTTTCTTAACCGAGGTCGGCGTCGGCAAGCTGGCGATGGTTTCAAACTTTGCACGATCAACTTCTATACCGAGCTTAGAGATCCTATGTCCAAGAATAATGCCTTTGGTAACCATGAAGTGACACTTCTCCCAACTAAGAGCCAGGTTGGTTTCCTCACAACGAGCTAGCACCTTGTCCAGATTGGCCAGGCACTTGGAAAATGAGTCTCCATAGACGGAGAAGTCGTCCATGAATACCTCCACCACATTCTCGACCTGATCTCCAAATATGGCCAGCATGCATCTCTGAAAAGTGGCAGGAGCAAACCGAAGGGAATGCGACGATAAGCGAACGTACCAAATGGGCAGGTGAAGGTCGTCTTCTCTTGATCGCCGAGCTTGATGGGAATCTGAAAGTAACCGGACATCCCATCTAGGAAGTAGTAGTAATCATGGCCAGTCAACCGTTCTAGCATTTCGTCAATGAATGGCAGTGGAAAGTGATCCTTCTTGGTAGCATCATTGAGTCACCGATAATCGATACAGACTCTCCATCCGGTAACCATGCGAGTTGGAATGAGCTCACCCTTAGGATTAGGGATGACTGTGATTCCGCCTTTCTTCGGGACAACTTGAGTCGGACTGACCCAAGGATTATCAGCAATAGGATAGATGATACCGGCATCCAGAAGCTTGAGGACTTCCTTCTTCACAACTTCCTGCATCAGAGGGTTTAATCGGCGTTGCGGTTGTCTGACCGGCTTGAACTCTTCATCTACAACTATCTGATGCTTGCAGAAGGTTTCAGAGATTCCTCTGATGTCGGCCAACTGCCAGGCAATGGCTCGGACATGCTTCTTGAGTAGCCTGATCAGTTGCTCTTTCTGCTCGGGAGATAGATTCGAATTGATGATGACTGACAGCTGGCATTCCTTCCCAGGAATGCATACTCTAGATGGTCAGGCAGCTCCTTTAGGGTTAGCTCTGGCGGATTCTCATATGAAGTAGTGATCCGACTCGATGCTGGCTCGATGTGTGTAGGCGCATTCATGGGTGTGAAGGTCGCCTTCAGCTCATCTAACTCATCTTGCCATAGGCTCTGCTCTGGGTCTTCTAGTGCACTGTCAATTCCTGAAATCAAACACAACACTAGCAGATCACTAGATAAGGCATTAGTAACAAAGTTGGCTGAGGCCAACTCTAGGGGATCAACAGTATAACAGTTATCATCTTGAGCAACAGAGTATCGCATGCTATCTTTAATGCGGAATGTAACACTTTCCTGTCCTACACTTAAACTCAACAGGCCTTGTTTGCAGTTAATATTTGCACCAGCAGTTGTTAAGAAGGGTCGACCTAGGATAAGCGTTCTGTCTAACTCACGAGTGTCTAGAACAACAAAATCTGCAATTATGGTAAAAGGGCCACAGCAAACAGCTACGTGTTCTATCACACCCCTAGGCAGTTTGACAGACCTATCGGCTAACACGAGATGCAAAGAAAGCGGTTTTAATTTCCCTAGGTTCAACTTTTCATACAGATAAACAGGCATAACATTAATAGAAGCACCAGAATGCACCAGACTACGATCATTTTTAATCCCATTAATGATGCACGATAATGTAAAAGGATCGGGATCAGAAAACTTAGCTGGGGGTGGTGGCGGCTGTCTTATGGGGGATGGCGCACCGAAGAGAGAAGCGCATTCGTTAGTGAGCATGACAGAGTACGCCTCCCCGTTTTCACTTTCTTCATGAGATCCTTAAAGAACTTCCCAAGTGGTGGTATAATCTCTACAGCTTCTGTAACTGGTATCTTGATCTCTGCAGTCTTAAAACATTGTACCACTTCTTATACTGGGTGTCATGATCCTTGGCTTTGCTCATTGCAGCTTTTGGAAAGGGGATCCGAGGTATATATGGCGCCAAGACGGGCTCAGGAGCTGTCTTGGGAGGGGGAACCGATGTTTCTTCTTCCTCTTCTCTGGCATATCCATGGCAGCACTGGTATCTGGTATTACGTCAGGTTCCGGAGCCTTTGGGTCGGTTGTTTGCTTGCCGCTCCTGGTGGTAATAGCTTGAGCCTGTTCGCTCTTTGTACCGAGATCTGCTTGAAATGCTGTCTGATTAAGGAAGGGATTGCTAGTGAAAAGTCTTGTCATATTGCTTATCGCATCTTTTATCCTTTGGCTTTGAGCCCTCTGCCCTTGATTGAGTGCGGCTTGAGCTTTTAACTGATTGTCGTGGTCGTCGAGTCTGCTCATGATCTGATCAAACTTCTTCTCATAATCTACATCTTTATTGTAATACGGCTTTGCTTAGAACTGTTGTTGTCCTCCAATGAATCCCGGAGGTCTTTGGTACGGATCTGCAAACTGGTTGTACTGGTTATGCGGTACGTAGTTTCTGTAACCGGCGTAGCCTTTCTGATTGTTGGCGAAGCCTTGACCAACAAAGTTCACCTCTTCTGTAGACCAGACTTCTGTTTTACCGATGTTGAGGCAGCTTCCACCGTTATGAGCACAGGTTTCACACCATCCACAGTCAGCCGAAAAGATGGTAGCTGACGGGGGATCGAGTGGGATACCAACTGCCTGTAGATGTTTCTGAACCTCTGCCTTGATCTGCTCTGCAATGCTTTCTGACTCTTGGTTCCTTCTCTTTGCCTCTCCCAGTTTCTGGATTTTAAAGCACAGCTAGCAAAATGCAGAAGAGCTTCCTGAGGAGTAAGGGCGGTGCAATCTCCGCCAGCTAAGGAGTTGACCCACTTTGCAGATTCTTCACGCATACCACGAGCAAAGAATTCAGCCAGCTGCCTCTGTTCATACCCATGGTGAGGGTAGTTGAAGAGAAGGGACAGGAATTCATTCCAAGTGTCGTACAGGCTTGCATCTTCTCTCTGAGTAAACCTGGAGATGCGGTCCTTGTAAGTAGTTGTCCTTGCTGGAGGGAAGTACTCCTCAACAAAATCTTGAGCTAACGCCTCCCAGTTAGTGTAATGACCTGGTGGTTTGCTTCCAAGCCACTGCTTAGCTGCACCTCTGAGAGAAAACGGAAAAGCTTGGAGACATAAAGCGTTGAAAGTTTCACAGACAGCCAGAAAGTCAGATATATGTGTGCAGGGATTATCATCTGGCTTTCCTTCGAATTGTATGTCCCTAGAGATTAGTCCCAGGAAGGGGATCTTGATCTCATAGTCAGGATCGTTGTCATCATTAGGTACCACAATGGGAGACCGAACGTTAGACGCGTTCGGCTTACTGTAGTCCGCAAGACTCTTTGGAGCAGCCATTGCGGTAAGGGAAGATGGAACGGAAGTGATTCGATTCTGTACCTACTAAGATCTGCAAGGGACAAAAACAAGCACAACCGGTGTAAAATCGAAGTGTGATGGAAATGAAAGATGGAAAGATAGAAGAATAAAAATGCCAACTCTTCTTTCAACGAAACAGAAGAGTCCCCGGCAACGGCGCCAATTTGATGAACGTTTGTAGAGCGGTCAATCAAATAACTACCAAGCTAGAAGCTAGGGTAGATCGTATTCCACGGGCCTCTTCTACTTGCTTACTTAAATATGATGACAAATTTTACTCAAAGTTGAACACGTAGTGCGTGGTGTGAGTTCCACGGCTTCTATTCTAAAAAGCGAGGTGAAATGAAACAAAGACTAAATGCAGAAATAAAAGATATTGATTGATTGACTTTGACAGACGACAGGTGAGCTTAGACTTTGAATCCCCCTTAGATCACCAGCGCATTGGCAGTCAACGGACCAGCGATTTTCAATTCTAGTTCATTCAGTTCTCAGACACCACCATAACTCCTGACCCTTGGGTTTAAGATTGGCGAACGTTCGCTCTATCCGATCTTGCTACCAAGATTAATTAGCCGCCTGGGTACGGTCGCCTCTCGCAACGACTTAACTAACTGATGCAATTACTAACGATTTATGAGTTATTCTTGCAGTGGATTAACCCTAATTTGTTCCTACGAAAGGCACACTCCAATGATTAGGTTAATTGTTCGATTTGGTGTTTTAAAGTAAGGCGAGCATTCGCTTCTATCCTTAGCTTAACAAGAATCTAATCTAGGTGGCCAAACCAGACAAGAAACACAGAGACAAAGAACAAATCAAACATGAAGGAGAAACTAAATGAATTTCGAATCTAATCACCGCCGATCCGTGACCGCTTTAAAGCCCTGGGTCACTTAGGGTTCATCTAATCTAAGCTCTACGAGTTTAGCTACTCATATTCAATACAGAAGAATCGAAGAAAAACAAAGAATACATCTCAGGTAGGAAAGACAGAGAAGAACTATAAAACCTAATTTCATCGAATCCTTGCAGCTTCAATCTGCTGGATCTTCAACTCCTAGCGCTGGTTCTCCAAGATGGCTGGATGGCGTCACGATCCGTTCCTGGCTCCTCAAACTCTATCCACTTGTCCTCTCTCTCTCCGTCCTCTAATTTTGAGTGTGAGTTGTATGATATGTTAAGCCACCGGTTTCTGTATTTAAACCTAACCGTGGATAGCCTGATTTTTACTTGAATTTTCGCTGAAAATATGGGGAAATTTTTGGCAAAAACTTCTGTTGAAATGTTGACTTGCTCCGTCTGTTTCTACTATTTCGAATAGCTTGGAGTTCTCGCCGAAAACTTTAGGGTTTTCGCCGAAAACTTATCATTGTGAGGAACTGCCGTTTTCTTCTTGAGTTTTCGGCGAAAACTCAAGGAGATTTTCGCCGAAAATATGTGTGCAAAGTAAAGCAGGATTTTCTTGACTTCAATGACTTCTCTGGTTGATTGGGTGTGATTCTTCTAGGTTCCAGTGCCTTTGACACGTCCTTGGCTACCATATTCGATGGCAAAAACCTGTGCTCACATGAAAACACTAGAAAACCATCAAATAGACCCGAAACGGGCCAAGGTAACACAAAAGGCACGAGATGGAGCAGTTGAGTGAATATTCGATATTATACCCTAAAAACCATGTCTAAAGCAAGGAAATGTCGCTTAAATGAGGCTGATAATCACGTCAAATTGAGTGTCATCATTCATCTAGTCTAAGCTCTACGAGTTTAGCTACTCATGTTCATACAAAAAGAATCAAAGGCAAAGACAGAGTTCATCTTGAATAGAGGAAGAACAGAAAAGGATTTGAAAAACCTAATTAAGACGATTCCGGCAGAACTTCGATCTCCGGTAATCTGCAATCCTAGCTCCGAGTCTTCGAGATGAAAGGGATGACGTCACGATCTCTTCTTTGAACTCTAAACTCTACTCCAGAACTCTTGAGAATCCTCGAAGTATTTGGTATTAGTTGGTATTCTGAGATATTATCAGGTCTTTCTGATTTAGGGCCGCCGGTTAAGTATTTATACTTAACCCTAATACCGACGGATCTACCTGGAATTTTCGCCAAAAATATGATGGAATTTTCGCCAAAAATTCCTTTGTAAATGGGGTGATCGCCGGCTGTTTCTCCTGTGATTTTCGGACGCCGGGTTCTCGGCGAAAACTTGAAGTTTTCGCCAAAAACTTCTTCTTGAAAGCTCTGCCAATTTCTTCATGAGTTTTCGCCGAAAACTTCTTTGTAAATGGGAGTAGAATTTGGTTTGACTTGATTGACTCCTTGGATTGATTCTGGTGCGATTCCTCGAGGTTCCAATGCCTTAGACACGTCCTTGGCTACTTTATTTGACGGCAAAAACCTGTGCTAACATGAAAACACTAGAAAACCATCAAATAGACACGAAACGGGCCAAAGTAACACAAATGGCACGAGATAGAGTAGATGAGTGAATATTCGATATTCTACCCTAAAAACCATGTCTTAAGCAGGGAAATGTTGCTTAAATGAGGTTGATGATCACGTCAAATCGAGTGTCATCAAACGTTCGCTCTATCCGACCTAACTACCAAGATTAATTAGCCGCCCGAGTACGGTCGTTTCTTGCGACGACAAAAGTAACTGGTGCAATTACTAGTGATTCATGAGTTACTCTTGAAGCGGATTAACCCTAACTAGTTCCTACGAAAGGCACACTCCAATGAATAGGTTAATTGGTTGAATTGATGTTCTAAAGTAAGGCGAACGTTCGCTCTATCCTTGTCTTAACAAGAATCTAAACTAGGTGATCAAGGCGACCAACTAGAACAGAAACATAAACAATGAAGAACAAAGAAACCATGCAAAGAGAAACTGATTGAACTTTGAATCTAATTACCGCCAATCAGTGACCGCTTTAAATTCCTGGGTCACTTAGGGTTCATCTAATCTAAGCTCTACAAGTTTAGCTACTCATAACGATGACAGAAGAATCGAAGGCAACAAAAGAAATCGTCATAAAGAGGAAGAACAGATAAGAACTGAAAAACCTAATTCTAACGACTTCTCCTAGATCTTCAACCTTAAGCTCCGAGCTCTCCGTTGTGGACGGATGGCGTACGATCTCTCCATGATTCTTCGAACTCTCTAAACTCTATCTATCGACCCTAGAGTCGGCTGACTCTCAAAAGTCTGATTTGATTGTGTGAAAAATATGAATAATTGATGTCTCCCCCTTGGCTGCCGCTGCTTTGTTTAAATAGGAGTTGATTAGGGTTGCCAATTCTGCCGCGGAAAAGGAAGGAATTTTTGGCAAAAACTTAAGAAGTTTTCACCGAAAACTTCAGTTGAATCCTCCTGTGTATATTGCTTCAATAGTTTTTTGCAAAGACTTTGACTTCTCGCCGAAAACATCAGCTGAATCTGTGTTGGGTTTTTTCTTGGATTTTCGCCGAAAACTATGAAAGTTTTCACCGAAATATTCAGTGTAAAGCTGCTGACTTTGCCTGTGAGTTTCTTAAGGTATTTTTGCCGAAAACTTTGCAGTGTTTTTGGCGAAAACATTGTGCTGGGTAGTTGGAATTTTGGTTCTGACTCTGGTTTGATTTCTGGTTCGATTCCGGTTCACTTCTTGAGGTCTTGAACACGTCCTTGGCTACGTATTTGACGGAAAAAACCTGTGCTCTTACAAAAACACTAGAAAACCATCAAATAGACCCAAAAAGGGCCAAAGTAACCAAATCGGTAGAAAAAAGGGTAGTTGAGTGAATATTCGCTATTTTACCCCCAAACCCATGTTTCAAACAAGGAAATGTCGATTAAATGAGGCTGAAAATCACGCCAAATCAAGTGTCATCATCTGTCTAGAAAATCCCATCTATTTTTCATTCTTGTTCAAGTTTTTTTTTTTGTAAGAAAATTCGGTGGCAAACGAGTCATCTCGAAATTATATAAAGAAGACACCAAAAGAAAACAAAAAGAAAGGCAATCTGTCCTAGTTTCCGTTCATTGTAGGTTGATCTTAAGAAGAGGGGTAGATAGATATATTTGCTTCATGTATTCCAAGCTATGATGACAGAAGAAGAAGCTACCCTACCTACTATAGCTCAAACCCTAGCTCAGATGAAGGCATCGATAGACAGGATCAAGAGGGCAATCGAAGGAAACCGAGCACCAGCCCCGGCGCCCGACCCGAGCACTGCACCTACCACAACACCAGCCGGGCACTCCACCGATCCTGCACCGGCTCCCTTGATCCACCATTCCGGATCGACACCCGAAGAACCCCCGGCGCCACCCTCCGCGCACGTGCCGACTAACCCAAGAAGTCCTGCCAAAACTGCCCCCGACCAATCTCCGAGCAATCCCACATCTAGTGGCGGATCGACCCCCGGTCCGTCCCCGAACCCTATCACCACAAGGGTCACCCGAGCCATGTTCCGTGCCTTGGCGCAGGCCGACCACCCGAGGCCCCCTACGGATCCCGCCCCGACCGAGGTCGGGCTCCCACACCTACGGCCACCCATTCCTGACTCCTTATCCAGGCCTAGTGCCCTAGTCAGCCCCGAAGGCCCACACCACACCCTCACAAGCACGGACTCCAGTTACCACAGAAGCACCCGATCAAGGAAGACCCCTCGATACTCCACCGTATCTCGGAGGCTCCTCAGCGCCCAAACCCTAAGCAATGAAAGGGAGCAGAGAGACAACCTGTTCCACACCCGATGTGTAATTCAAAATAAGGTTTGTGGCATTGTCATCGACGGCGGCAGCTGCACCAATGCTGTCAGTCAGGAACTAGTAAAGGGGCTCAACCTACGCACCCAAAGGCATCCCCAACCGTACAAGTTACACTAGCTTAGTAACTGTGGAGAGTTAAGGATCACCCGCCAGGCCTACGTCCCATTCAATATTGGGAGGTACATCGACTGAGTCCTGTGTGACGTTGTACCCATGGAAGCTGCCAATGTATTACTCGGCCGACCATGGTAGTTTGACAGGTTTTCCAAGCATGATGGGAGAACCAGTAGTTACAGCCTCACTCATGAAAGTACTAAGTACAAACTAAAACCTCTCTCCCCATCGGAAATCCTACAAGACCGAATCGAGAGGAGAGTTATTCGAGAGAAAAAAGAAAGACAACTCAAGAGAAGTGAAAGGAGAGAGCAGCCAAGTGAAACCTTGAGCACGAAAATAGAAAAACCAACCCCTATAGGGGCCGTAGCTCAGGAAAATGAGAAGAAAAAAAGGACTGATTGCCACCAACGGGGACATCAAGCAAGCCCTAGTAGCCAGAAAACCTATGGTGGTGATCCGCTATAAAGAGTGCCTTAACACTAACCCTAGCCCGACGATACCTAGTGTTGTCGCCTCTCTCTTGCAGGATTACAAGAGCGTCTTCCCTGAAGAAATTCCCAGCAGTTTACCACCACTCTGAGGGATTGAGCATCAAATTGATTTGGTACCCAGAGCAGCCCTACCAAACAAGGCCGCCTACCGAACTAACCCTGAGGAAACCAAGGAGATCCAGTCCCAGGTAGAAGACTTAATGGGCAAAGGGTACGTCCAAGAGAGCATGAGCCCTTGTGCCGTCCCGGTCATCCTAGTTCCAAAGAAGGAAGGAACTTGGAGGATGTGTGTCGATTGTAGAGCCATCAACAACATAACAGTTAAGTACCAACACCCCATCCCTAGACTAGATGATATGCTTGATGAACTACATGGATCTACCATCTTTTCAAAAACAGACCTTCGATCGGGATACCACCAAATCCGAATGAAGGAAGGAGATGAATGGAAGACTACTTTTAAAACTAAACTAGGGTTATATGAATGGATGGTCATGCCCTTCGGATTGACTAATGCCCCTAGCACCTTTATGAGACTACTGAATCAAGTCCTACGGTCCTACATTGTATAATTTGTAGTAGTGTCATGACACTCGATTTGACGTGATTATCAGCTTCATTTAAGCGACATTTCCTTGCTTAAGACATGGTTTTTAGGGTAGAATAGCGAATATTCACTCAACTACTCTATCTCGTGCCATTTGTGTTACTTTGGCCCGTTTCGGGTCTATTTGATGGTTTTCTAGTGTTTTAATGTTATCACAGGTTTTTGCCATCAAATAAAGTAGCCAAGGACGTGTCTAAGGCATTGGAACCTCGAGGAATCACACCGGAATCGATCCAAGGAGTCAATCAAGTCAAACCAATTCCTGCTCCATTTACACTGAAGTTTTTGCCGAAAATCCCTTGGAGTTTTCGGCAAAAACTCAAGAACGAATCGGCTGATGTCAACCAAAGAGAGTTTTCGGCAAAAACTCCAAGTTTTCACCGAGAACCCGGCGCCGGAAAAATAGAGGAGAAAACAGCCGGCGGTCAACCCATTTACAAAGAGATTTTCGCCAAAAATTCCATCAGATTTTTGGCGAAAATTCTAGGCAAAACTGGCAGTTTTAGGGTTAAGTATAAATACTTACCCGGCGCCCAAAATCAGAGGGAGCTGATAATTACAACTAATACCAAATACTTCAAGGATTCTCAAGAGTTCTGAAGTAGAGTTTAGAGTTCGAAGAGCCAGGAAGAGATCGTGACGCCGTCCCTTTCATCTCGAAGACTCGGAGCTAGGATTGCAGCTTACCGGAGATCGAAGTTCTGCCGGAGTCATCTTAATTAGGTTTTTCAGATCCTTTTCGGTTCTTCCTCTGTTCAAGATGAACTCTATCTTTGTCTTTGATTCTTTTGTGAAAAACATGAGTAGCTAAACTCGTCGAGCTTAGACTAGATGAACCCTAAGTGACCCAGGGCTTTAAAATGGTCACGGATCGGCGGTAATTAGATTCAAAGTTCAATCAGTTTCTCTTTCATGTTTGATTTGTTCTTCATTGTTCATGTTTCTTGTCTGGATTGATCACCTAGATTAGATTCTTGTTAAGCTAAGGATAGAAGCGAATGCTCGCCTTACTTTAAAACATCAAATCGAACAATTAACCTAATCATTGGAGTGTGCCTTTCATAGGAACCAGTTAGGGTTAATCCACTGCAAGAGTAACTCATAAATCGTTAAGTTAAGTCATTGCGAGAGGCGATCGTACCCGGGCGGCTAATTAATCTTGGTAGATAGATCAGATAGAGGGAACGTTCGGCAGTCTTAAACCTAAGGGTAAGGAGTTATGGTGGTGTCTTAGAATTGATTGAACGAGAATCGAAATCCGCTGATCTGTTGATTGCCAATGCTCTGGTGAACGAAGGGGGATTCAAAGTCTAAGCTTGTCTGTCATCTTTGTTTTCAACCAATCTTTCAATCTGTTTTCAGTTTTAATTTTCAATTTCCGTGCATTTCTTAGAATTAGAAGTCGTGGAACTCACACCACGCGTAAAGTGTTAAATCTGAGTAATTTACCTTTATATTTGAGTAATCAATCATTAGAAGTCCCGTGGAATACGATCTACTTAGCTTCTAGCTTCGTAGTTATTTGATACCCTATTTTGCGGCTTCATCATAGTGTACTTCGATGACATCTTAGTTTACTCAAAAAACCCTAGAAGACCACCTAGGGCACCTGAAGTCAGTCCTAAAAACCCTAAGAAAGGAACAGTTGTATGCCAACATGGCTAAGTGCACTTTTTGCACTGATCACCTTGTGTTTCTGGTTTCGTTGTTAGCTCATCAGGAATTAGGGTGGCTGAGGAAAAGATCAAGGCAATCAAATCCTGGCCAACCCCACAAAGCATCACGGATGTCAAGAGTTTTCATGGATTGGCTATCTTCTATCGAAGGTTTGTCCGAGATTTCAGCACTCTAGCCGCCCCTCTCACGGCAGTCATCGAAAAGGACCTCCCGTTCCAATGGGGCCCGGTCCAGTAAGCAGCCTTCGAGACATTGAAGAAAATGTTGACCGAAGCACTTCTCCTCAAGCTCCCCGATTTCAACAAGCCTTTTGAGATTGAGTGTGATGCTTCCGGAGTAGGGATTGGTGCCGTCCTTATGCAGGAAGGAAGACCTATCGCCTACTTCAGCGAGAAACTCAATGGAGCCCCCCTTAACTACCCAACCTACGACAAGGCGCTCTATGCCCTAGTTCGAGCACTAAAAATGTGGCAACATTACTTGTGACCTAAGGAATTCATAATCCACACGGACCATGAATCCCTTAAGTACCTAAAGGCCCAACATAAGCTCAACAAGAGACACACCTGATGGGTAGAATTTATTGAATCCTTTCCCTACATCATCAAGTTCAAACAAGGTAAAGAGAATGTGGTAGCTGACGCCCTTTCTCGAAGGTACACCATTCTCTCTGTCCTCACCACCAAGTTCATTGGGTTTGAACATATTAAAGAACTCTATGCTACTGATCAAGATTTTAAGAGTATTTTTTAGGCTTGTGAACAAGGAGGATTTGGCAAGTACTATCGGCAAGATGGGTACTTATTCAAAGAAAACAAGCTCTGCCTACCTAACCATTCATGCAGGACTGTGTTAGCCCTAGAAGCTCACGGGGGAGGACTGATGGGGCACTTTGAGGTAGCCAAAACCTTGGCTACCCTGAAGGAGCATTTTTACTGGCCCAAGATGCACCACGACGTGGAGAAGCTACTTGATCAGTGTTCTAAATGCCAGAGGGCTAAGTCTCACCTTCAACCCTACGAGTTGTAGACCCCCTGCCGATACCCGAACACCCTTTGGTTGATATCTCAATGGATTTCATTCTAGGGTTACCTAAGACACGAAAGGGAAAAGACTCCATCTTTGCAGTGGTAGAGAGGTTTTCAAAGATGGCTCATTTTATTGCCTGTCACAAGGCAGACGATGCATCAAACATTGCTGACCTGTTCCTCGAAGAGGTGGTCCGACTCCATGGGATTCCTAAGACTATTGTATCCGATCGGGATTCCAAGTTCCTCAGCTACTTTTGAAAGACCCTCTGGGCCAAGATCGGTACTAAACTGAAAGTTCTCTACCACTGCCAACCTCAGACCGACGGCCAGATCGAAGTAGTAAATCGATCCCTCTCTCAAATGCTCAGGGCTATCATCTCATCCAACATCCGGACTTGGGAAGAATGCCTTCCCCATGTTGAATTCGCCTATAACGAGTTGTCCATTCCGCCTCCACGTACTCACCCTTCGAGCTTGTGTATGGATTCAATCCCTTAACCCCTTTGGACCTATCACCCCTACCTCTACACGAGTTCCTAGATGCTGAAGGTCAAGAAAAGGCCGAGTATGTTCAGAAGCTTCACGAAAAGGCCAAGGCCAACATCGAAAGAAGAACTGCTCAGTACATAAGGAATGTCAACCGAGGGAGAAAGGATAAGATCTTTGAAGTTGGTGACCAAGTGTGGATTCACTTCCAAAAAGATAGATTTCTCAAACAAAGGAAATCTAAGCTCTTCCCCAGAGGCGACGACCCCTATACCATACTTCAGAAGATCAACAATAACGCCTACGTGATAGACCTTCCTAACTCCTATGGGGTAAGTGCTACTTTCAATGTTGCTGATCTAACACCATATTATGATGAGGTCTACGCAGAGTCGGATTCGAGGCCGAATCCTTCTCAAGAAGAGGGGAATGATGAGCCTCCCATTCCTTGGACCCGCCCCGAGCTACCCTTAACTCGTAGCCAATCCAAGGCCTTCAAGGAACGACTCAACCTCTACATGAAGGCATGGAGCCAGGAGAGGCACGAGGAGGACGCTGACCTGATTGCCCGATCCGGATACACCCTGCTGACCAGCCAGGAGACCCCAAGACAGCCCGACCGGGCGCCGGACCGATGCCCGGGGACCCCGAGCGGCACTCCACACCCGGTGACCAAGATCCTTGGCGTTTTAGAGGGTTTTGCCCGACCCCAAACGTCCATGAATCCCCGAAGCCACCCTAGCAACCGCCGCCAGAAGAAATGACCAGAAGATGGAAGAAATGAAGGGCTCCCCTGAACAACCGATCGGGGCGATCGAACGAGGCTCCTGGGGCTCGATCGGGCACCTCACCCAGGCTCACTGAACCCGCCGAGTCAACCCCACCCTGGCCCAGTGTCTGGAACCGACGCCGCCGCTGAAAGCTAATTCGACAGAAAGGCGGCACCAGCTTTCCTAATCCGGACCGCGCGTGATCAGCAAATCCGACTGGATCCGCCAGGTCCGCCAGTTTAGGGTTTTTAGCACGTTTTTATTAGTTTTATTCCTTTTTAGAGTTGGACTCGGATTTCTCTTTTAGTTCTCATTTATTTAGGAATAATTAAGTCCTTTTAGTATTCTAAATAGGACTCTAGGTTAATTCTTTATTATTTTTGAGTTTTTGTCTATGTCGGAAGCCGCGGGGATGTCCCGGCTCCTCTAGTATAAATAAGAGGCTTCGGCCTCTCTTGTAGACCCAACCTTTTTCAGAATTAATCATAAATCAGAACTTTGTTCTCCAAATTCCTTTCAAGTTTTGCTCGTGCATAGCTTAGGAGACGGTGTTATCAACAGAAGTAATCCCCTTCTGTCGTGGAGCCATTCAACCAAACACTTAGGGTTCCCGATTATTTACAACTGACGGGTCCAAGTACTCTTCCACCCCGGTGCCAACGGTGAGATCAAAGCTAGGATTCAAGACTTACGGTGGTTCGGGTCATCTGCCCACGGTTGCAGCAGTTCACATCAGGAACCCTAAATGTCCGGTCGATGATGCCACTTTAGAAGATGGATGCTTCTGACGATAAGTCGATCTAAACGACGATCGATTCCATGAAAATCAAGAAGAGATTAGCAATTCCATGCTAAGAGATAAAACCGAAGTTTAAGAAGTTTATTAATCAAAGTTGTGTCTTACAATGAGGCTAGACGCCTCTATTTATAGGTGAGGAAGGGAGAACAGGGTTTCCTTTTCCTCCTACGAAACTAACTAATAGAGTCCTAAAAAGGACTAAAATTCGGAACTCTATTCCTACAAGGAAAAGAGTCCTTCCTAAACAAAAACACTAAAAAGGAAAAGCTGGAAATTCCTAAAAAATAGTTAAACGGGTTCTGGGAAAAATATCCAAATAAATACGAAATAAAATAGGAAACATATTCCCTTTGGCAGATCACTAGTAGACGTCATGGGCTTCAACTTTAATGTTGGGCTTCAGCCCAAATTCTATCTCCAAGTAGCCCAAATTTCTCAATCTTCGTCAGACTAGAAATCTGTCCAAAACCGGGAAATCCTAGCTTTGTTAGGATTCCTTGTTCGGATGTACTTGGCTTCTTCTCTCCATTTCTCGTATCATAAATGGTAGTTAATCCCTCCTTGGATCAGGCTCAGGTGGTGGCCTGATCAGAGCTCCTAGCATAGGTGATGACACTCGATTTGACGTGGTTATCAGCCTCATTTAAGCGACATTTCTTTGCTTAAGACATGGTTTTTAGGGTAGAATAACGAATATTCAATCGATTGCCCTATCTCGTGCCATTTGTGTTACCTTGGCCCGTTTCGGGTCTATTTGATGGTTTTCTAGTGTTTTCATGTTAGCACAGGTTTTTGCCATCAAATAAAGTAGCCATGGATGTGTCTAAAGCATTGGAACATCGAGGAACTGAACCGGAATCGATCAAAGGAGCCAATTAAGTTCAAGCAATCTCCTGCCCGTTTACAAAGAGATTTCACCGAAAATACCTTATTATTTTTGGCTAAAATATTAGTGCAAATCGACTGATGGCACTTGAAGGATGGTTTCGGCGAAAACAATATGTTTTCGGACCGAAACCTATTCGACAAAAAGGACAGAAGAAACAGCTGAGTGACCGGCCATTTACACAAGGATTTTCGTCGAAAATATCCCTATGTTTTCAGCGAAATATCAGGCCAATCCGGATCAGTTAGGGTTAAGTATAAATACTTAACCCGGCGGCCCAAAAAGGAGGACACATCATAATTAATCATAATATAACTTTTCGAGATCAGAATTCAGAGAATCCTCTCAAGTTCTGGAGCGAGGAGTTTGAGTTCCAAGAGCCGGATAGAGATCGTGACGCCATCCCTTCCATCTCGGAGAATCGGAGCTAGGAGTGTAATCTACCGAAGATCGAAGTCTGTCAGAGTCGTCTAAATTAGGTTTTTCAGATTCTTTTCTGTTCTTCCTTTGAATGATGAACTCTTTCTTTGTCTTTGTTTCTTTTGTAATGATCATGAGTAGCTAAACTCGTTAGAGCTTAGACTAGATGAACCCTAAGTGACCCAGGGCTTTAAAGCGGTCACGGATCGGTGGTGATTAGATTCGAAGTTCAATCAGTTTCTCATTCATGTTTGATTTGTTCTTCATTGTTCATGTTTCTTGTCTGGATTGATCACCTAGATTAGATTCTGGTTAAGCTAAGGATAGAAGCGAACGCTCGCCTTACCTTAGAACATCAAATTGAACAATTAACCTTATAATTGGAGCGTGCCTTTCGTAGGAACCGGTTAGGGTTAATTCACTGCAAGAGTAACTCATTAATCATTAGTAATTACACCAATTAATCAAGTCGTTGCGAGAGGCGACCGTACCCGGGCGGCTAGTTAATCTTGGTAGTTAGAACGGATAGAGCGAACGTTCGCCGGTCTTAAACCTAAGGGTAAGGAGTTATGGTGGTGTCTTAGTAATTGATTGAATGAGAATCAAAATCCGCTGATCTGTTGATTGCCAATGCTCTGGGGAACGAAGGGGGATTCAAAGTCTAAGTTCGTCTGTCATCCTTGTTTTCAAACCCTAATTTCCAATCTGCTTTAGTTTATTTTTTTTTAATTTATCCGCATTTCTTAGAATTAGAAGTCGTGGAACTCACACCACGCACAACGTGTTTTGCATTCGAGTACTTTGTCAGTTTTGAAGTAATCAGTCATAGGAGACCCTCGGAATACGATCCGCTATAGCTTTTTCTTAGCATTAGTAGTTTATTTGGTTGAACCCTCAACGACAGGTTCACCAAATTGGCGCCGTTGCGGGGACCTTCTTTTGATTGTTCCAAAGAAGAACTAGCAATTTATTCTTCTATTTTCCATCTTTCATTTTTCTACCCACTTCGATTTTACACTGGTTTTGTTTGTCTTTGTTATCTGTAGGTTTACAGGTGTATGCCTCACCATCTTTGGACTCGCTCTCAAACCGAACAGGCTAAGAGTGCAGAGAGACCAGGCAGTTCTGCTACACCTCTACGATCACAGATTCTGAAGAAAGGCAGATCCAATCCATTCATCACTCCGATCAAGATCGAGGAACCGAAGGAGAGTTCCTCATCTCCATCTTCACCTGTACCGTCATCTTCATCCTCTTCATACACCGAGTCGCTCTCACCTCCTCCATCTCCTATTATGGGCGATAGATTACCACCAAACGGCGATCAACCACTGCCCACCACACCTGCACAGAAGAGTCTAGCAGACTATAACAAGCCGAGTGCGACTAGCGTTCGATCTGCCATTGTGATAAACTTGATAAAATCGGGTTTACCAAGGTCGTATTCCTCGGGGTTCTCTCAATGGCCTCTACTCACATTCCTCGTAGACGGTCTATTCATTTGAAAGGAGTTTTGATTTGAAAAAGACTTTAAAAACTTAAAGGCAACTAAAAGGAAGAAAGAAAGAATAATGAGGTGCAAGTCAAAGACAAAGGGGCTCTCTTGGTGGGTAGTTTCATCATGCTCAAGATGACTAATTGAACAAACAAGTCAATCAAGATCGAGATTGCACTCGGATGACCATGCATTTCACTTTTTTAGACTCGATGCACTCTCGTAGCACCTAATCCCTATCCCAATACCACTCAATTTAGGCTCTCGCTCTCAAACTAAGTGAAAAAAAGATGCATTCTAAGTGTTTGATGAAATGGCAAGACACAAGACCCTCTCTTAAGACTCTATGACCACAAGGCTAGGCACAACACTCTCATATCAATGCCCTAACACTAAGAGATTCACCCAAAAAGCCCTTTCAAACTCAATTGAATGAAATTCCACATGCACACCAAGTGTTCGATAAAATGCCCAAGAGAGAAATCAAGTGAAAATGGTTGAAATAAGATGATCTAATCTCTTAGAACACACTCACTTCAATCCCTAGACCTACAATCTATGCAATTCAAGCACTCTCATGCATCAAATTACAATGAATGGACCAAATTAAGCAAACATGGCAAAAAATGGCATTAAGAACAAGTCTAGGAATCATCCTCATACAACCAAGATCAATCATGGCAAGTTCTATACAATCATCTCCCTATTCATTTGAAAGGAGTTTTGATTTGAAAAAGACTTTAAAAACTTAAAGGCAACTAAAAGGAAGAAAGAAAGAATAATGAGGTGCAAGTCAAAGACAAAGGGGCTCTCTTGGTGGGTAGTTTCATCATGCTCAAGATGACTAATTGAACAAACAAGTCAATCAAGATCGAGATTGCACTCGGATGACCATGCATTTCACTTTTTTAGACTCGATGCACTCTCGTAGCACCTAATCCCTATCCCAATACCACTCAATTTAGGCTCTCGCTCTCAAACTAAGTGAAAAAAAGATGCATTCTAAGTGTTTGATGAAATGCAAGACACAAGACCCTCTCTTAAGACTCTATGACCACAAGGCTAGGCACAACACTCTCATATCAATGCCCTAACACTAAGAGATTCACCCAAAAAGCCCTTTCAAACTCAATTGAATGAAATTCCACATGCACACCAAGTGTTCGATAAAATGCCCAAGAGAGAAATCAAGTGAAAATGGTTGAAATAAGATGATCTAATCTCTTAGAACACACTCACTTCAATCCCTAGACCTACAATCTATGCAATTCAAGCACTCTCATGCATCAAATTACAATGAATGGACCAAATTAAGCAAACATGGCAAAAAATGGCATTAAGAACAAGTCTAGGAATCATCCTCATACAACCAAGATCAATCATGGCAAGTTCTATACAATCATCTCCCTATTCATTTGAAAGGAGTTTTGATTTGAAAAAGACTTTAAAAACTTAAAGGCAACTAAAAGGAAGAAAGAAAGAATAATGAGGTGCAAGTCAAAGACAAAGGGGCTCTCTTGGTGGGTAGTTTCATCATGCTCAAGATGACTAATTGAACAAACAAGTCAATCAAGATCGAGATTGCACTCGGATGACCATGCATTTCACTTTTTTAGACTCGATGCACTCTCGTAGCACCTAATCCCTATCCCAATACCACTCAATTTAGGCTCTCGCTCTCAAACTAAGTGAAAAAAAGATGCATTCTAAGTGTTTGATGAAATGGCAAGACACAAGACCCTCTCTTAAGACTCTATGACCACAAGGCTAGGCACAACACTCTCATATCAATGCCCTAACACTAAGAGATTCACCCAAAAAGCCCTTTCAAACTCAATTGAATGAAATTCCACATGCACACCAAGTGTTCGATAAAATGCCCAAGAGAGAAATCAAGTGAAAATGGTTGAAATAAGATGATCTAATCTCTTAGAACACACTCACTTCAATCCCTAGACCTACAATCTATGCAATTCAAGCACTCTCATGCATCAAATTACAATGAATGGACCAAATTAAGCAAACATGGCAAAAAATGGCATTAAGAACAAGTCTAGGAATCATCCTCATACAACCAAGATCAATCATGGCAAGTTCTATACAATCATCTCCCTATCATAGCACAACTAATCTACCCATCCAAGATGAACCCTAGAAAATCAGCCACACATGGCCAAGGGAGTAAAGAGAGAAGAAGGAAGAATGGTCACCAAGAACACCATGGATGAATCCTTGAGATGATCTTCACTTCTTCACTTGTAGCACTTCTCCCAAGGTTTGTTGGCTTCAATCCTAGCTCCAATGGCTTCAAATTGCTCCAAAAACGTGCTCTAGGGTTTGAGGGTTCGTGGAAATGTATTTGGGGTTCAAGAGATAGCATAGAATTGCCCAAATGGCCAAAAAACAAGAGTATATATAGTGCAGGGGACAGTGCACGGCGTGCACCCCTGCACGGCGTGCATGGTGCACGGCGTGCACCCTGCACGGCGTGCATGTGCACGGCGTGCACCCTGCCGGCGTGCACCTTGGAGCTGAATCTTCTTCGGAGCCTCCTGGACGGCCCGTGCACCAAGCCGTGCACGGTGCACGGCGTGCATCATGCACGGCGTGCACATCTGCACGGCGTGCACCCCTGCACTCTGCAGAAAGCTCGATCTTGCCACGTCCATATCTCCTCCGTCCTAGCTCTGATTGACCTCCCGTTTGATCCTACGTTCTCCTTGTCACCAGTACTATAATGCCAAGACCTGAAAATACAAAGAAAACACCTCCAATAGACATGGAAATGGCCTCAAAGTGGCAACCGGGCAACAGAATAGCACTTAGCACAAAACTCAGATAAAAACACATTAAGCACGGCATTTAAGAATCAAACACGGGCATTTCAAAGGTCATTCATAAGCTTAAAATGCACTAATTAAAGTCACATCACAGTGCCATTCCACGCATAGAAGGAGATCCTGACTATGAGATCAAGATTCCATTCTTGACTATGATCTCTAGGGATTTACAGTTTGAAGGCAAGCCAATAGACAATCCGTGCACCCATCTTGCAGACTTCCTTGATCTCTGTAGTACTTTTAAGAGCGAAAATCTCGACAAAAACACTCTTTGTCTGAGAGCTTTTCCATTCTCTCTGAAAGGCGCTGCTAAGAGGTGGCTTACTGGCAAGCCACCTGGCTACTACACTAACTGGGATACTCTGGCTCAGGACTTTGTTGAAGAATACTTCCCTCCGGCCAGAACAACTGCCATCAAGGACAGCATTGCCAGATTCTCCCAGAAAGAAGGAGAAAGCTTGTATGATACTTGGAATCGATTCCAAGAACTTCTCTAAACCTGCCCTCATCATGGATTCGAGCAGAGGCAGTTAGCTGAAATATTCTCTCGTGGACTTTGAGAAGAATCTGCCAAGTGGCTCAATTCTGTAGCTGAAGGGGATTGCACTACACTCACTCCTGAAGCTGCTCTTCTTCACTTCACAAACTGTGCTTCCAAGTCAAGAAACTGGGAGCGATAATCTGAAGGATCAAGGAGCAAGCTAGATCTCGAAGCTACAATCAAAGCAGAGGTAGAGAAGCATTTGAAGAAGTCTAACACACCGATCAAGCCGCCAGCAGCTTCTGTCTATATTGCTGATTGCGAGTGGTGTGGAGCTTGCGCACATAACGGAGGCCGTTGTCAGAATTTTGGTAAGGCAGAAGTCTGGTCTGCCGAAGAGGTAAATTTCATCCAACAAGGCTTCGTTAATAATCAGAATGGTTATGTTGGTTATCGTAACTTCAGACGGCAAGGGAACTATCAAGATAGACCTCCCTACAATGCTAGCGCCAATCATAACCAAAACCAGAATAACCGCCCGGCTGGTCCAGCTCAGGATCAGAAGCCTAACCATCCGCCGGCAGGTGTCTACCAGCCGCCGCATCGCAACCCGGGTAATTATGGAACTGCTCCTGGCAATCGCCAGAATCAATATCTTAACAATACCTATCCAGGGCAGCAGCATCAAAGAGAGAACAATGTCAGTGACCTGGATAAGAAGCTCAGCCAGATCATCACAAGACTCGATGATCATGACAGTCAGTTCAAGGCTCAAGCTCTTCTCAATCAAGAACAGATAGCATCTGGGCAAAGAATTGAGCAAGCCGTGAACAACATCTCGAGCATGCTAGCATCTGGTCAACCATTTGGCCAGCTTCCAAGCCAGACAGAGCCGAATCCGCGAAAAGAACAGGCTAAAATGGTAACTGCTCGAAAACTTCTGAACCTAATTGCTGATGCTTGTTCTGTCTTACGCAGGATCGCTGAAACTCCGGAGGAAGAAGAAGAACAGGAACCGGCGCCTAAGGAGGATGATCCTCCTCTTGCACCATACGTCGTGAAGCCTCCTTTTCCTAGAGCATTGCTGCCAAATGCAAGGATCGAGACTGGCATGAAGGGGAACAAGGAAGGATATCCTGACATTCGTATTAAGAAACCTGCCTCTCCATATCCAGCTAAGTTATCTGATCCTGGTTCTTTTACTTTGCCTTTGGTAATCAATGATGTTGAGATCGAACGCTGTTTAGTTGATCTAGGAGCATCTGTTAATGTCATGCCTATGAGCCTGTTTGAAAAGTTAAACCTAGGAGAACTTGAACCGCCTAGTATGCAACTCGTCTTTGCTGATAGATCACTTAAAACCCCTAAGGGAGAGATTAAAGACGTTATTACTAAATGTGGTCCGTTCACGTTCTTAGCCGACTATGTGATTATGGATACTAGTACAGATGATTCTACTATTCTCATAGGTCGACCTTTCATGGCTACTACTGGAATGAACATTAACGTTCCAAATGGTTCTTTGACTCTAAGAGTTGGTAAAGAAACGAAAACTTTCCGTCTTAAAGATGGCATGAAATATGACTCTAGGACTGAAGAATCTCACTGCCTAGCTGTTGAAACTGTGGGGTTGGCTCCGGTCAACTCCGTTACTAATGCTTCTTCCAGTGTCTCTAGATCAGTTGTTGCTGCAGGTATTGACTAGGTTATTAAGAAGAAGCCAGAAACTGCGGTTCGAAGCTGCTTAAGAAGAAGAAGAAGGAATTGCAAGCCTCTTCTAAGCCATCGAGCGCTAAACCAAGCAGACCTCGAGGAAAGAACAAGAGACGAAGACCCAAATGGTCTGGAGACCAAAAATTCCGCCGTCTTCCATCGAGGCAGCTGCACCACCATTTCGTTCTGAGCAACCGGCGCCGGAACAAGTATGGAAGGAGAAGCCGAAAGCATCTCCTAAGGAAATACTAACGATCACCGATCCTGGTGATAACAAGCCGAAGATTAAAGAAAAGGAGAAGCCGACAGTCCTCATTCCTTCCATCGTCACACTCAAGAAGGATGATCTCTCTAGAGAACTGTTCGGACCGTTCAAGTTCGTTGATCATCTTCCCGATGGACGTACCAAGCTTTTACATGCAAACGGGAAGAGATTCACGCTCACCGGAGAAGCCCCGAAGCTGTACTTCATGAACTCCGACGCGAGCGTGAAGGAGATTCTGAGTTGGGATGTCTCCTAATACCGTCCAAGTATCTTCCAGCTCAAGGACGTTAATAAAAGAGCGCTTCGTGGGAGGCAACCCACGGCTGGAGTCTGTTTTAATTTTTGTTGAACTTGGTATTTTAGAGTCGGTTCGGGGGAGCCAAAAGTGTCAGTTTGTTTGATTCATTATTTTTCTTGTAGAGTCTGTGTGTCATAGAGTCAGTCTCAAGTTGATTGAGGTCTTTCCGATTTTTGTGGATTTAACTGTGATTTTCTAATGTTGGCTGGATTTGCGAAAATATTTTCAACCCGAGTAGTTCAAAATTTTTCGGCGAAACTAAAACCCCATTTTCGGCGAAATCGTCTTTTGGTTTTCACTGATTCTCCCTGTCCCTTATTTTTGGTCCGAAATGTATTATGTTTTCGAAGAAATCGATTTTGAAAACCAAGCAGTGTTTTTGAACTAAAGTTTTTGGCGAAAAAGTGTTCTTGTTTTCGGCGAAAACGCACTTGAAAATCCGGCAGTGTATTTGAACTGAAATTTTCGGTGAAACCACCCTCTTATTTTTGTCGAAAATAATTTTGAAAATCACCCCACTATTCCTTTAAAATCCGGATTTACTTCCTCTCTCTCCTTCACTCATTTTCGTTCAACAACCCGAAAACCCCCCTCCCCCTTATCTTTTTAAAAATCACCGACCGCCACCCCAATATTCTCGCCGTCGCCGCTCGACTCCCCTCCCAATTCCGATTCCATCGAGCCCTAGAACAGCCAAATCGGAGCTTTGCAGCTCCAGTTCACCGAAACCCTCATTTTCAACGTTTTTCGCCGATTTCTCTCAACTCGTTCATTTTTAGCAGTCATGACTTCAAGGTAAGTTGTAGAGCTTTTCAATGCGAATCTTTTGACATATAGATTGCTGAATTTCGTTAGGGTTGACTTTCGGTTGACTTTTCGGTTTGCCTCGTTTTGCGTGCCGACTGTTTTCGTGTGAACCAGGTTAGCTGAACTTATAGAACTGTTCTAGCATGCTTAGGGAGTTCCATGCTTAATTTCCATATCATTTGATCATATGTTGCTATGCATAGGATTGATTCTTTGTGATGTTGACTTTTATGAGAAATGTCGGTTTGACTTTGAATTATTGTGATCATTTGGCTGCCTGCTGTGCTCATTCTCGTTCATATTATCGTGCTGCCATTTGAAATCATATTTTACCGTCATTCTCCAAGTTATGATAGTCTTGCCATGATTAGGGTTCAATATGCTTAAATGTTGACTTTCTAAATGTCGGTTTGACTTTTTGAACTCTGATTGTGCTTATCCGATTCTGGCTGTTCCTAAGTATGTATTTTACTGTCTATGATTACCGGTTAATCCGCTTTGCTTACCCCACTTAGTTTCCCTCATTTCTTTGTGAAATTGAGTTTTTCTACTAAGTGTGGGGTAGGGTTTTAGTTGACTAATCTGGTTTCATTCTGGTTTAGGAACACCACTTATGAGCGCAGGACTAAGGCGCGACTTGATGGCGCCTCGAGCTCAGGAGCTGCCTCTCCCGTCACACCCGCCGTTCTGGGTCCACCACCTGCACTACCCCGCCGGGCTGGATACCATCGCACTATCGCTCGTCTACCTGACTTCTACTTCGAGTGCTTCCAGAAGCTCGAGCACGTTCGGGGAGCTGACGTGCGCCCTCTTTCCATGGAGTCACTCCAGGACCATGACGAGGATTACCACCAGAACGTGCATGACGCCCTAGCACCGGCTGGTCTCCTCGAGCTGACCACCATCGCCGCCGAGTTCCCAGACATTGCCCTCCAGGAGTTCTGGGCAACCTTTGATCTGGACAAGCACAAGAGGAAGCAGCGCCAGAAGGGTGTGACCTTCTATCTTGGTGGGGTGTACAGGCAGCTCACCTACGATGAGTTTGCTGCTCATCTCGGCATCCCCTACGAGCACTATCACGATCATCACCTAGGCTGGGGCGAGGATGATAATGACGAGGAGTACCACGCGCTCTGGAGCCACATGACAGGCATACCTGGCGATCGCCTCGGAGCGGGCAACTCAGTTAAGTCTCTCTCTCACCCGCTCTATAAATTTATTCATATGGTTTGGCGTAGATCCCTTTTATATGCACCCGACAAGGATCGCCACCATATCCTCAAGGAGGAGCTCATGCTTCTCCGACCCATCCGAGAGAGCTACCCTCTCACCCCGGCTGGGTACTGGCTCGTATCTTCCGCCAGAAGACCAGGAGGAAGACGCCACCTCGCAGACTCTTGGGGGGTAACTTCATAGGTCAGCTCATCATCTCCTTCGGCATCAGCCATGAGTATGGCCCGCACATTCCACGACACCCAGTTAGGACCGTTGGAGGAGACTTGGCGGTTGAGTATGACTTAGAACTCGACCTCAGTCCCCATGTAGCAGCAGATCCTCCACTCCAACATGTGGTCGAGTCGGAGGAAGAAGATGATGCTGAGGAGCAGCAGCCGCAGCCGCCGCCGCCAGTATTCCACGATTATATACCCTCGCCACATCATCCGGCAGGGTATGCTCACCAGTCGCCGCCGCACATTCCCGATCATTACCAGGCGCCTCCCCAGCAGCCCCGACATCACCCCGCGGATGTTGGAGAGTTATACGAGCGACTGCAGGAGTGGCGCATCACCGACAACGCCACCCAAAAGGCGCGATGGACTATTATGCAGCAGCATATGCGCCGCGCCGACCGGCGGTATGAGGGACAGATGGCGTGGCAACGCCAGCTCGGCAAATTTCTCCACTTTCCACCTCCCGGTTCACCGGACCAGCAGTGATCGGGTTGTATGCCTTTTCTGGTGTCTTCTTTTTATTTATTCTTTTTCGGATTTCGGTCCAACTTTTTTCTGTGTGGATCCGGGACACTTGTCCCGGTTTCCTTTTTATGTTTCATTTGTTTTTGTTTTGAAGGCAATCGGGAGATTCCCTTTTCTTCGCTTGGGTAGATTCCCTCTGCTCCGAGGATCCGTGCTCATCCACTACGCCAATCATCTCGATCCAGGTTCTTCTACTTCACTCTGAACTCTAGTCCCTTCACTGTGAAGACACAGTCTGATTTAAGTGTGGGGTAGGATGCTAGAGAACCTTGCATGAACTTGATTGCCCTTAATTGCATTATTTGTGTGCCTCGTGATTCCATTCCAGTCTCTCTAGCATTAGAATGGCTCAGTTCTTGATTTTTGATGTTAAGTTGTTGTTCAAACTTTCATAATGATGCTTAGACTGCTTAACCTAGAACTTGAGAACCAACTTGTATACTTTGATGCTAAATTGCCTGGTCAGAACAGAATTTTTAAAATCACACTTGTAGTTTGTAGCCTTGATTGCATGAAAATGACCGAATCCGACTAGCAAACCAACTGTGAGCTTTTGATCCATTGCACGTAACTCGCAATTTTAATTCTTTCTGAGTGGTTTTCTGTTTGCTTGAATGAGTTAGAATTTGCATGAGACCTACTCGAGACCACACGATGACACGAGTTCTAGAAAGATAGGGGCACCTAGATTCAGCTACTAAGCCAGATAGCCTACCAAACGATAAAATCCACTAGGTTTAGACCCTTGAGCTTGGCCTGTTCTTTCGGTTCGATAATACATTACAGCCATTTCCCATTTCTTTCATTCCCCGTTGATCCCCTGTGGTTGTAGTTCTAGATTGACCTACCGGAAGTCGGTTTGTGGTAACCTACCTATAGCCATTAAACAGGTGGTCTTAGCTAATATGTCCAGACGTGTAAACCCCTCTAGCAACTAAAAGAAAAATCGGCACAAGAAAAAAGTAAGTAAAAGAAAGAAAAAGAGAAAAAAAATTTCGAAAAATGAAGAAAAAAAAAAGAAAGTCAGAAAAGTTCAAAGTTTAGTTCAAATAAAACGTTCTTCTCCCTACAAATGGAAGAACGAAGTCAAAAGAAAAGTTCAAAAGAAAGAAAAAAAATCGTGTAAAGAAAAAGAATAAGTGCTAGGTTGCTTGAGGGTATCATAGGACGAGCGTTCATTATTCCACCCGTGTTTGGTTAGACGGTAGGAAGCCATAGATTAGATTCGAGGGAAGTTAGTCGAAAGCTACACCGCACAAAGCCATCATCATTCATTCCCATCATCCATCTCATTATAAACCCGAGTAGTGTAGAATTTATTACGGTCCTAGCAGGGAAGTCCTTCTTGACTAGATACTCGTGTTGTCACAGTGGTGGAGATGTGGTCGAAATGCAAACCTATGACAGAATTCGGTAACAGAAAATGATCGAGAGCAGAAACACGTCCTTAAACACAGAGAGTGAGAGTTTCCATTGTACTATATATATCCTATGTGAGGAGTCTGGTCGGTCAGGTCAAATTCGTGCATAATTGGTTGCTAATTACTTGTCGTGTGCAGTTTATTAGTGAGACCAAGTAGTTTGGCTGATCTGTATGCATGTTAGGTTTCTTGTTCTAGGATCGATCTGTCTAATAATTCATTGTGGTTGATTGAGCTCCAATTCAATCGATCTTATCATTTATGAACATGAGCGTTTCTATTCAGTTTGCTTGAGGACAAGCAAAAGCTTAAGTGTGGGGTATTTGATGACACTCGATTTGACGTGATTATCAGCCTCATTTAAGCGACATTTCTTTGCTTAAGACATGGTTTTTAGGGTAGAATAACGAATATTCAATCGATTGCCCTATCTCGTGCCTATTGTGTTACCTTGGCCCGTTTCGGGTCTATTTGATGGTTTTCTAGTGTTTTCATGTTAGCACAGGTTTTTGCCGTCAAATAAAGTAGCCATGGACGTGTCTAAAGCATTGGAACATCTAGGAACTGAACCGGAATCGATCAAAGGAGCCAATTAAGTTCAAGCAATCTCCTGCCTGTTTACAAAGAAGATTTTGCCAAAAATACCTTGTTATTTTCGGCTAAAATATTAGTGCAAATCGACTGATGCCACTTGAAGGATGGTTTCGGCGAAAACAATATGTTTTCGGACAGAAACCTATTCGGCGAAAAGGACAGAAGAAACAGCTGAGTGACCGGCCATTTACACAAGGATTTTCGCCGAAAATATCCCTATGTTTTCGGCGAAAATATCAGGCCAATCCGGATCAATTAGGGTTAAGTATAAATACTTAACCCGACGGCCCAAAAAAGAGGACACATCATAATTAATCATAATACAACTTTTCGAGATCAGAATTCATAGAATCCTCTCAAGTTCTGGAGCGAGGAGTTCGAGTTCGAAGAGCCGGATAGAGATCGTGACGCCATCCCTTCCATCTCGGAGAATCAGAGCTAGGAGTGTAATCTACCGAAGATCGAAGTCTGTCAGAGTCGTCTAAATTAGGTTTTTCAGATTCTTTTCTGTTCTTCCTTTGAATGATGAACTCTTTCTTTGTCTTTGTTTCTTTTGTAATGATCATGAGTAGCTAAACTCGTTAGAGCTTAGACTAGATGAACCCTAAGTGACCAAGGGCTTTAAAGCGGTCACGGATCGGCGGTGATTAGATTCGAAGTTCAATCAGTTTCTCATTCATGTTTGATTTGTTCTTCATTGTTCATGTTTCTTGTCTGGATTGATCACCTAGATTAGATTCTGGTTAAGCTAAGGATAGAAGCGAACGCTCGCCTTACCTTAGAACATCAAATTGAACAATTAACCTTATAATTGGAGCGTGCCTTTCGTAGGAACCGGTTAGGGTTAATTCACTGCAAGAGTAACTCATTAATCATTAGTAATTACACCAATTAATTAAGTCGTTGTGAGAGGCGACCGTACCCGGGCGGCTACTTAATCTTGGTAGTTAGAACGGATAGAGTGAACGTTCGCCGGTCTTAAACCTAAGGGTAAGGAGTTATGGTGGTGTCTTTGTAATTGATTGAATGAGAATCGAAATCCGTTGATCTGTTGATTGCCAATGCTCTGGGAACGAAGGGGGATTCAAAGTCTAAGTTCGTCTGTCATCCTTGTTTTCAAACCCTAATTTCCAATCTGCTTTAGTTTAATTTTTTTTTAATTTATCCGCATTTCTTTGAATTAGAAGTCGTGGAACTCACACCACGCACAACGTGTTTGCATTCGAGTACTTTGTCAGTTTTGAAGTAGTCAGTCATAAGAGACCCTCGGAATATGATCTGCTATAGCTTTTTCTTAGCATTAGTAGTTTATTTGGTTGAACCCTCAACGACAGGTTCACCAATAGGCTTCCTCGGGTCAGCATCCGAGGGGTGCTCTTTGGTGCTCCATCCATGCTCTACTAGGACTTGGCCTAGCTCTATCTCCTTCGATACTTCTCCAAATTGAGCTCTATTTGTTGGAGAGTAATCATGGGGCCATAAGGATTCCAGTGCCTTTGGAAAAATTCAAAAGCCACCGGTCAATTTTTGGCTGGGACAAAATTGCTCCTCTGACGGGCGCTGGCATGGGCCCTGTGCTTGTGGCAGGCTTAGCTTGGGGCCTTCTTCAAATCTGTCCAGGCCTTTTGAGTTCTGCTTCAATCCTTCTTCCCATGGGTACCTTAGGAATGTCTTTAGGGGCTGGTGTCGGTCTAGAGCTCATGGCATTTGGCATGGGGCCTAGTTTAGGTACTAGGCCTAGTTCTCGATCGGCTCCGGGGCCTGACTTCGGGCTCCTGTGATTTCCAGTCGGGCCCTTTCCTCTCTTGCTCCGCCGATGCTCTAGGAATGCTTCTAGAGACTCCCAATGCTCCTCTTTACCTCTAGGGCTTGTGGCAATCAGGTCAGGACCTAGTGGAGGCAATCGGTTCAGGGCTGGTCCTGGCTCGGGGTCGGGACTTGTGGCTTTGGCTCTCTAAGGCTCCGGAGGCGATGCTGGCATAGGCCTAGGCCTAGTGCAGTCTTGGCCTGGTATTAGTGCTGGGGCAGGGTCGGCATCAGTCGTGTAGGGCCTGGGGGCCTGGATCACTTCAACAAGTGATGTGAACCGTGTAGTCATCTTGTCCTCAACCACTCACCTCTCGGATGAGGAACCTCAGCACTGGTGCCACACGACCCTAACCACCATAAGTTTTGAATACCGGCTCTCGGGTCACCTATGTAACCTTGGTGGATGCGTACTTGGACCCATCGGTTGTAAATAATCAGGAACCCTAAGTGTCCAGTCGATTGGCTCCACGACAGAAGATGGATGCTTCTATTGATAACACCGTCCCTAAGCTATGCACGGCAAAACTTAAAAGGATTGAGAACAAAGTTCTGAATTGTATTGATTTGGCGTCTAGGCCTCTATTTATAGGCGAGGAAGGGAGAACAGGCTCTTTTTTTCCTCCTACGAAACTAACTAATAAACCAATAAAGAAATACAAAAAAGTGTCCTAAAAAGGACTGAAATTCGGAACTCTATTCCTACAAGGAAAAGAGTCCTTCCTAAACAAAAACACTAAAAAGGAAAAGATGGAAATTCCTAAAAAACAGCTAAACGGGTTCTGGGAAAAATAGCCAAATAAATACCAAATAAAATAGGAAAAATATGCCCTTTGGAAGATCACTAGTAGACTTCATGGGATTCAACTTTCATGTTGGGATTCAGCCCAAATTCTATCTCCAAGTAGCCCAAATTTGTCAATCTTTGTCAGACTAGCAATCTGTCCAAAACGGGGAAATCCTAGCTTGATTAAGATTCCTTGTTCGGATGTACTTGGCTTCTTCTCTTAATTTCCCGTATCCTTGATGGTCAGTCATCCCTCCTTGGATCAGGATCAGGTGGTGGCCTGATTCTAGCTCTCAGTATTGGCTCCCTTGAATCACTATCCGAGCTCCACTCTTTGATGCTTAGGCCGTGCATCACTAGGACTTGAGCTAGCCCTATCTCCTTCAATTCTCCTCCAAATTGAGCACCGTTTGTTGGAGGATGCTCCTGTAACTTCAAGCTATCCAGGGCCTTGGTATTTCCCCAAAGGCTTGAGCCATTTGCTGGATGGGCTCAAAGCACGATTCTATGGTGCCTGACGCTTGGTCCGGCGCCCGGGGCTGGTTCAGTGCTGGGCCTTTTTCATTTCTTGCCAAGCCTTCTGCTTTTTGCTTCGGCCAAGTCTTCAGGGATGCTCTCAGGGGATCTCCTATGGCTGGCTCAAGTCTGGGGTTCATGGCACATGACCTGGGGCCTAGTTTAGGTACTAGGCCTTGATCGGGGCTCGGGGCGGAGCCTGGCTTTGGGCTCCATCTTCTTCCAATCAGGCCTTTCTCTCTCTTTCTCCTCCGTTGCTCCAGAAATACTTCTAGAGGGTCCCAAGGCTCCTCTTTGCCTCCAATGCTCGTGGGAATCAGGTCAGGGCCTAGTGGTGGCCCTCGGCTCGGGCTGGACTTGGCCCTAGGCTTGGCCTGGGCCCTGGACTTGGGGCTTGGGCTCTCCAAGGCTCCGGAGGTGGTGCTGGCGTAGGCCTAGACCTAGTGTAGTCTCGGCCCGACATTAGTGTTGGGGCCGGGTCGGCATCAGTCGTGTCGGGCTTGGTGGCTCGGATCACTTCATTCCCCTCTTCTTCAAAAGGATTCATGCTCGAATCCGCACCTGGTAATCCGTTAGAAATCTTAAAAATAAGAACTTGGACATGTTGGACTTGACCCGGTGGTTCTTCGAAGCTCTTTGGGGCTATGGGCCTAGGTAGGGTAGGGGCCGGTGTGGGTGCATGATGCTTAGCCGGGGCTGGGGCCGCTGCTGGTGCTTGATGCTGAGTCGGGGTCGGTGCTGGTGCTTGATGCTGAGCCGGGGCTGGGGCCAGTGCTGGTGCTTGATGCTGAGTCGGGGCTGGGGCCGGTGCTGGTGCTTGACGCAGAGTCGGGGCTAGCGCTGGGCGCTGGGTGATGGGCTGATGCTGGTGCTGGTGCTGGACCTGGTGCTAGCGCTGGGTGCTGGGCCGGTGCTTGCGCTGGTGCTGGCCCGGTGCTAGGCCTAGTGCTGGCCCTGTACTGACTTGGGGCTGGCCTGATGCTGGCCCGATGTTGGCCTGATGTTGGCCCGGGGCAGACTTCATGCTGGCCTGATGTTGGTCCGGGACAGGCCAGATGCTGGTACGGGGCGGGCCAGATGCTGGTCCGGGGCAGACCTGATGCTGGCCCGGGGCTGGCCCTGGGCTGGCCCGATGCTGGCCTAGTTCTGGCGCCATAAGCTTCTTCTTCTCTCTCCATTCTTTCGACCGTGGCACTCATCTTGGCCAATATTTGTGCTATGGTTGGCAAGGTGGCCTCCAGCAAAACCATCGCCTCTTCTGACATGGTTGATAAAACAACACGCAAAGGGCATCCGACTCTTTTAATCGATAGATATTAGGGTTCGGTCACAAAAACCCAAGGCAACGAAAGCTAATAGAATTTTCTATTTTCTATTTTCTCTATCCCCTCTTCTTAAGACACCAACTTACAACAAAAGGAAATAAACTAGGCAAGGATGGCCTTGCTTGATTTTTCTTTTCTTGACTTCTTTTAGGGTTTTCTTTTGATGACTTTGTCTGCCACCAATCTTTTCTTGCCTTACAAATAAACTCAAACAAGAATGAAAATAGATGAAGTTTTCTAGAGATTTTCTAAGAACAAAACGTAAAGGATATGAATTCAAAGTTTGAAACCTGAAGACTGGGATAGATACAGTCCTAGTGTTGAAACTAGGCTATGATACCAAAACTGATGTGAACCATGTAGTTGGCTTGTCCTCAACCCACTCACCTCTCGGATGAGGAACCCTGGCGTGTTGCCACACGACCCTAACCACCGTAAGTCTTGAATACCGGCTCTCAGATCACCTATGTAACCTTGGCGGATGCGTACTTGGACTCGTGGGTTGTAAATAACTGGGAACCCTAAGTGTCCAGTCGGTTGGCTCCACGATAGAAGATGGGTGCTTCTGTTGATAACACCGTCCCTAAGCTATGCACGAGCAAAACTTAAAAGGATTGAGAACAAAGTTCTGAAATATATTGATTTGGCAAAAACGTTGAGTTTACCATGAGGCGTCTAGGCCTCTATTTATAGGCGAGGAAGGAAGAACATGCTCTCCTTTTCCTCCTACGAAACTAACTAATAAACTAATAAAGAAATACAAAAAGAGTCCTAAAAAGGACTGAAATTCGGAACTCTATTCCTACAAGGAAAAGAGTCCTTCCTAAACAAAAACACTAAAAAGGAAAAGCTGGAAATTCCTAAAAAACAGCTAAACGGGTTATGGGAAAAATAGCCAAATAAATACCAAATAAAATAGGAAAATTATTCCCTTTGGCAGATCACTACTAGACGTCATGGGATTCAACTTTCATGTTGGAATTCAGCCCAAATTCTATCTCCAAGTAGCCCAAATTTGTCAATCTTCGTCAGACTAGCAATCTGTCCAAAACCGGGAAATCCTAGCTTGATTAGGATTCCTTGTTCGGATGTACTTGGCTTCTTCTCTTCATTTCCCGTATCCTTGATTGTCAGTCATCCCTCCTTGGAAAAGGCTCAGGTGGTGGCCTGATTGTAGCTCTCAGTATTGGCTCCCTTGAATCAGTATCCGAGCTCCACTCTTTTATGATTAGGCGGTGCATCACTAGGACTTGAGCTAGCCCTATCTCCTTCAATTCTCCTCCAAATTGAGCAGCATTTGTTGGAGGATGCTCCTGTAACTTCAAGCTATCCAGGGCTGTTGGAATTTCCCCAAAGGCTTGAGCCATTTTCTGGCTGGGCTCAAAGCACGATTCTGTGGTGCCTGATGCTTGGTCCGACGCCCAAGGCTGGTTCAGTGCTGGGCCTTTTTCATTTTTGGCCAAGCCTTCTAATTTCTGCTTCGACCAAGTCTTCAGGGATGCTCTCAGGGGATCTCCTATGACTGGCTCGGGTCCGGGGCTTATGGCACATGACCTGGGGCCTAGTTTAGGTACTAGGCCTTGATCGGGGCTCGGGTCGGAGCCTGGCTTTGGGCTCCATCTTCTTCCAGTCAGGCCTTTCTCTCTCTTTCTCCTCTGTTGCTCCATAAATACTTCTAGAGGGTCCCAAGGCTCCTCTTCGCCTCCAATGCTCGTGGCAATCAGGTTAGGGCCTAGTGGTGGCCCTTGGCTCGGGGCTGGACTTGGCCCTAGGCTTGGCCTAGGGCCTAGACTTGCGGCTTGGGCTCTCCAATGCTCCGGAGGTGGTGCTGGCGTAGGCGTAGGCCTAGTGTAGTCTCGGCCTGACATTAGTGCTGAGGTCAGGTCGGCATCAGTCGTGTCGGGCTTGGTGGCTCAGATCACTTCATTCCCCTCTTCTTGAAAAGGATTCATCCTCGAATCCGCACCTGGTAGTCCATTAGAAATCTTAAAAATGAGAACTTGGACATGTAGGACTTGACCCGGTGGTTCTTTGAAGCTCTTTGGGGCTTTGGGCCAGGGTAGGGTTGGGGCCGGTGTGGGTGTATGATGCTTGGCCGGGGTTGGGGCCGCTGTTGGTGCTTGATGCTGAGTCGGGCCGTTGCTGGTGCTTGATGCTGAGCCGGGGCTGGGGCCGGTGCTGGTGCTTGATGCTGAGTCGGGGCTGGGGCCGGTGCTGGTGTTTGACGCTGAGTCGGTGCTAGCGCTGGGCGCTGGGAAGGTGCTAGCGCTGGGCGCGGGTCTTGGGCGCTGGTGCTAGCGCTGGGTGCTGGGCCGGTGCTTGCGCTGGTGCTGGCCCGGCGCTGGCCCGGTGTTAGGCCTGGTGCTGGCCTTATGCTGACTTGGGGCTGGCCTGATATTGGCCCGGTGCTGGCCCGATGTTGGCCTAATGTTGGCCCGGGGCAGACTTGCTGCTGGCCTGATGCTGGTCCGGGACAGGCCTGATGCCGGTCCGGGGCAGACCTGATGCTCGTCTGGGGCAGACTTGATGGTTGCCTGATGCTGGTACGGGGCAGGCCTGATGCTGGTCCGGGGCAGACCTGATGCTGGCCCGGGGCTGGGCCAATGCTGGCCTAGTTCTGGCGCCATAAGCTTCTTCTTCTCTCTCCATTTTTTCGACCGTGGCTCTCATCTTGGCCAATATTTGTGCTATGGTTGGCAAGGTGGCCTCCAGCAAAACCATCTTCTCTTCTGCCATGGTTAGTAAAACAACACACAAAGACATCCGACTCTTTCAATCGATAGATATTAGGGTTCGGTTCACAAAAACCCTAGGCAACAAAAGCTAATAGAATTTTCTATTTTCTATTTTCTATTTTCTCTATCCCCTCTTCTTAAGACACCAACTTACAATGAAAGGAAATAAACTGGGCGAGGGTGGGCTTGCCTGATTTTTCTTATTCTTGACTACTTTTAGGGTTTTCTTTTGATGAATTTGTCGGCCACCAATCTTTTCTTGCCTTACAAATAAACTCGAACAAGAATGAAAATAGATGAAGTTTCTAGAGATTTTCTAAGAACAAAAACGTAAAGGATATGAATTCAGGGTTTCAAAACTGAAGACTGGGATAGTAGCAGTCCTAGTGTTGAAACTAGGCTCTGATACCAAAACTGATGTGAACCGTGTAGTCGGCTTGTCCTCAACCCACTCACCTCTTGGATGAGGAACCTTGGCGCTGTTGCCACACGACCCTAACCACCGTAAGTCTTGAATACCGGCTCTCGGATCACCTATGTAACCTTGGCGGATGCGTACTTGGACTCGTGGGTTGTAAATAACTGGGAACCCTAAGTGTCCACTCGATTGGCTGCACGATAGAAGATGGGTGCTTCTGTTGATAACACCGTCCCTAAGCTATGCACGAGCAAAGCTTAAAAGGATTGAGAACAAAGTTCTGAATTATATTGATTTGGCAAAAAGGTTGAGTTTACCATGAGGCGTCTAGGCCTCTATTTATAGGTGAGGAAGGAAGAACAGGCTCTCATTTTCCTCCTACTAAACTAACTAATAAACTAATAAAGAAATGCAAAAAGAGTCCTAAAAAGGACTGAAATTCGGAACTCTATTCCTACAAGGAAAAGAGTCATTCCTAAACAAAAACACTAAAAAGGAAAAGCTGGAAATTCCTAAAAATAGCTAAACGGGTTCTGGGAAAAATAGCCAAATAAATACCAAATAAAATAGGAAAATTATTCCCTTTGGCAGATCACTAGTAGACGTCATGGGATTCAACTTTCATGTTGGGATTCATCCCAAATTCTATCTCCAAGTAGCCCAAATTTGTCAATCTTTGTCAGACTAGCAATCTGTCCAAAACTGGGAAATCCTAGCTTGATTAGGATTCCTTGTTCGGATGTACTTGGCTTCTTCTCTTCATTTCCCGTATCCTTGATTGTCAGTCATCCCTCCTTGGAAAAGGCTCAGGTGGTGGCCTGATTGTAGCTCTCAGTATTGGCTCCCTTGAATCAGCATCCGAGCTCCACTCTTTTATGATTAGGCCGTGCATCACTAGGACTTGAACTAGCCCTATTTCCTTCAATTCTCCTCCAAATTGCGCACCGTTTGTTGGAGGATGCTCCTGTAACTTCAAGCTATCCAGGGTCGTTGGAATTTCCCCAAAGGCTTGAGCCATTTTCTGGCTTGGCTCAAAGCACGATTCTGTGGTGCCCAGTGCTTGGTCCGGCGCCTGGGGCTGGTTCAGTGCTGGGCCTTTTTCATTTCCGGCCAAGCCTTCTAATTTCTGCTTCGACCAAGTCTTCAGGAATGCTCTCAGGGGATCTCCTATGATTGGCTCGGGTCCGGGGCTTATGGCACATGACCTGGGGCCTAGTTTAGGTACTAGGCCTTGATCTGGGCTCGGGGCGGAGCCTGGCTTTGGGCTCCATCTTCTTCCAGTCAGGCCTTTCTCTTTCTTTCTCCTCTGTTGCTCCATAAATACTTCTAGAGGGTCCCTGGTGAACCTGTCATTGACGACTCAACCAAATAACTAACAAAGCTACAAAAGCTAGGGTAGATCGTATTTCAGGGGTCTTCTAAGATCGACTACTCTGAGAACTAGCAAAATACTCAAATGTAAGCACTTCGTGCGTGGTGTGAGTTCCACGACTTCTAATTCTAAGAAATGCAGAGAAAATTAAAAATTAAACTAAAGCAGATTGGAAATTAGGGTTTGAAAACAAAGATGGCAAAAACCTGTGCTAGCGTAAAAACACTAGAAAACCATCAAATAGACCCGAAACGGGCCAAGGTAACACAAATTGCACGAGATAGGGCAATCGATTGAATATTCATTATTCTACCCTAAAAACCATGTCTTAAGCAAAGAAATGTCGCTTAAATGAGGCTGATAATCACGTCAAATCGAGTGTCATCAAATACCCCACACTTAAGCTTTTGCTTGTCCTCAAGCAAACTGAATAGAAACGCTCATATTCATAAATGATAAGATCGATTAAATTGGAGCTCAATCAACCACAATGAAGTATTAGACAGCTAATTCCTAGAACAAGAAACCTGACATGTATACAGATCAGCCAAACAACATGGTCTCACTAGTAAACTGCACACAACAAGTAATTAGCAATCAATTATGCACGAATTTGACCTAACCGACCAGACTCCTCACACAGGATATATATAGTACAATGGGAACTCTCACTCTCTGTGTTTAAGGACGTGTTTCTGCTCTCGATCATTTTCTGTTACCGAATTTTGTCATAAGTTTGCATTTTGACCACATCTCCACCACTGTGATAACACGAGTATCTAGTCAAGAAGGACTTCCCTGCTAGGACCGTAATGAAATCTACACTACTTGGGTTTATGATGCGATGGATGATGGGAATGTATGATGATGGCTTGGTGCGGTGTAGCTTTCGACTAACTTCCCTCGAATCTAATCTATGGCTTCCTACCGTCTAACCAAACACGGGTGGAATGATGAACGCTCGTCCTATGCTACCCTCAAGCAACCTAGCACTTATTTTTTTTTTCACATTATTTTTTTTTTCTTTTGAACTTTTCTTTTGACTTCGTTCTTCCATTTGTAGGGAGAAGAATGTTTTATTGAACTAACACTTTGAAACTTTTCTGATTTTTCTTTTCTTCACTTTTTTTTTTCTTTTGTACCAATTTTCTTTTAGTTGCTAGAGGGATTTACACGTCTGGACATAATAGCTAAGACCACCTGTTTAATGGCTATAGGCAGGTTACCACAAACCGACTTCCGGTAGGTCAATCTAGAACTACAACCACAGGGGATCAACGGGAATGAAAGAAATGGGAGATGGCTGTAATGTATTATCGAACCGAAAGAACAGGCCAAGCTCAAGGGTCTAAACCTAATGGATTTATCGTTTGGTAGGCTATCTAGCTTAGTAGCTGAATCTAGGTGCCCCTATCCTTCTAGAACTCGTGTCATCGTGTGGTCTCAAGTAGGTCTCATGCAAATTCTAACTCATTCAAGCAAACAGAAAACCACTCAGAAAGAATTAAAATTGGAAGTTACGTGCAATGGATCAAAAGCTCACAGTTGGTTTGCTAGTCGGATTCGGTCATTTTCATGCAATCAAGGCTACAAACTACAAGTGTGATTTTAAAAATTCTGTTCTGACCAGGCAATTTAGCATCAAAGTATACAAGTTGGTTCTCAAGTTCTAGGTTAAGCAGTCTAAGCATCATTATGAAGGTTTGAACAACAACTTCACATCAAAAATCAAGAACTGAGCCATTCTAATACTAGAGAGACTGGAATGGAATCACGAGGCACACACAAAACACAATCAAGGGTAATCAAGTTCATGCAAGGTTCTCTAGCATCCTACCCCACACTTAAATCGGACTGTGTCCTCACAGGACTAATTCTAGAGTTCAGAGTGAAGTAGAAGAACCTGGACCGAGATGATTGGCGTAGGGGATGATCACGGGTCCTCGGAGCGGAGGGAATCTACCGAAATGAAGTATAGGGAATCTCCCTACTGCCTGATCATGGCTGGTCAGGGGTGTCGGGGGTTGGAAAGTGGAGGTGCTCGCCGAGCTAGCGTTGCCACGCCAGCTGTGCCTCATATCGCCTGTCGGCGCGGCGCATATGCTACTGCATAATAGTCCATCTCGCCTCTTGAGTGGCGTTGTTGGTGATGCGCCACTCCTGCAGTCGCTCGTACAACTCACCAATGTCCGCGGGGTGCGGTCGGTGCGGAGGGTGAGGCGCCTGGTATGGATCGGGAATGTGCGGCGGCGACTGGTGAGCATACCCTACCTGGTGATGTGGCGAGGGTATATAGTCTTGGAATTCTGGCGGCGGCTGGGGCTGCTGCTGCCCAGCATCATCTTCTTCCTCCGACTTGACCACATGCTGGGGAGGAGGATCTGCTGCCACTTGGGACTGAGGTCCAGCTCTAAGTCGTACTCAACCGCTAAGTCTCCTCCAACGGTCCTAACGTGGTGTCGTGGAATGTTCGGGCCATATTCATGGCTGATGTCGAAGGAGATGATGAGCTGACCTATGAAGTTACCTCCCAGGAGCGCACGAGGTAGCTTCCGCCTCTTGGTCTTCTGGCGGAAGATGCGAGGAAGCACCCAACCGGGGTGAAGAGGATAGCTCTCTCGGATGGCTCGGAGATGCATAAGCTCCTCCTTGAGGATATGGTGGCGATCCTTATCTGGAACATATAAAAGAGATCTACGCCAAACCATATGAATAAAGTTAAAGAGTGGGTGAGAGAGGGACTTAACTGAGTCATGACCCGTGAGGCGATCACCGGGCACTCCAGTCATGTGGCTCCAGAGCGCGTGGTAGTCCTCGTCGTCATCATCGTCGCCCCAGCCAAGGTGATGTCCATGATAGTGCTCGTAGGGGATGCCTAGATGAGTAGCAAACTCATCGTAGGTGAGCTGTCTGTACACTCCACCCAGATAGAAGGTAATAACCTTCTGGCCTTGCCTCCTCTTATGCTCGTCCAGATCAAAGGTCGCCTAGAACTCCTGAAGGGCGATGTCTGGAAAGTCGGCAGCTATGGTGGTAAGCTCAAGGAGACCGGCCGGTGCTAGGGCGTCAAGCACATTCCGGTGGTAGTCCTCGTCGTGCTCGCTCAGGGACTCCATGGAGAGAGGGCGTACCTTAACTCCCCGAATGTGCTCGATCTTCTGGAAGCACTCGAAGTAGAAGTCAGGTAGACGGGCGATAGTGCGATGGTACCCAGCCAGGCGAGGTAGTGCTGGAGGAGGGCCGTGACGGGGGCGGCAGCTACTGAGCTCGAGGCGCCATCAAGTCGCGCCTTAGTCCTGCGCTCATAAGTGGTGTTCCTAAAAGCAGAATGAAACCAGATTAGTTAAACTAAAACCCTACCCCACACTTAGTAGAAAAACTCAATTTAACAAAGAAATGAGGAAAACCGAGTGGGGGTAAGCAAATCAGAGTAACCGGTAATCATAGACAGTAAAATACATGCTTAGGAACAGCCAGAATCAGATAAGCACAAACAGAGTTCGAAGAGTCAAACCGACATTCAGAAAATCAACATTATAGCATAATGAACCCTAATCATGGCAAGACTACCACAAAGCAGAGAACGACGATAAAATATGATCTCAGATGGCAAACACAATAATCTGAACGAGAAGGAACACATACGGCAGCCAAATGATCAAAAACAGTTCATGGTCAAACCGACATTTCTCACAAGTCAACTACACAAAGAATCAATCGTATGCAAAGCAACACATGATCAAATGATATGGAAATTAAGCACGGAACTCCCTTAGCATGCTAGTACAGTTCTACAAGTTCAGATAACCTAGTTCACACGAAATCACGCAAATCGAGGCAAACCGAAAAGTCAACCAAAAGTCAACCCTGACGAAATTCAGCAATCAATATGTCAAAAGATTCGTATTGAAAAGTTCTACAACTTACCTTGAAGCCATGGATGCTAAAAACGAACGGTTTGGGAGAAATCGGTGAAAAACTCCGAAAACAAGGGTTTCGGTGAACTGGAGTTGTATAGCTCCGATTCGAACGTTCTAGGGCTCAAAACGATCGGAAAAGAGAGGGGAGTTGAGTGGCAGTGGTCGGCGGCGGCGGCGGCGGAGGAAAATGAATGGGAGGCGGCGGCAATTTTGAAAAACAAAGGGGAGGGGGTATTTTTCGGGTGTTGATTCGAAAATGAAAGAAGGAAAGTGGAGAGAGAGAGGAGGAGGACCGGATTTTAAGTGAAAAATTGGCTGATTTTCAACGGGATTTTCGTCGAAAATAAATGAAAATTTTTGCCGAAAATAAACGTTCAAATGCACTGCCGGTTTTTAAATGGATTTTCGCTGAAAACACCATAAATTTTCGGACCGAAAATATGAAACAGGGGAATGGCTTCGAAAATTCAAAAGGCGATTTCGCCGAAAACAGGGGTGTATTTCGCCGAAAATTTTGAACTACTCGGGTGAAAATATTTTCGCAAATCCGGCCAACTTCAGAAAATCACAGTTAAATCCACAAAAATCGGAACGACCTCAATCAACTTGCGACTGACTCTATGACACACAGACCCTACACGAAAAATAAGAAAACAAACAAACTGACACTTTTGGCTCCCCCGAACCGACTCTAAAACACTAAGGTTGACACAAAACAAAAACGGACTCCAGCCGTGGGTTGCCTCCCACGAAGCGCTCTTTTATTAACGTCCTTGAGCTGGATGATACCTGGACGGTATTAGGACACATCCCAACTTAGATTCTCCTTAACACTCGCGTCGGAGTTCATGAAGTACAGCTTCGGGGCTTCTCCGGTAAGCGTGAATCTCTTCCCGTTTGCATGCAAGAGCTTGGTACGTCCATTAGGGAGATGATCGATGAACTTGAACGGTCCGAACAGTTCTCTGGAGAGGTCATCCTTCTTGAGTGTTACGATGGAAGGAATGAGGACTGACAGTTTCATCTTTTTCTTATTCTCCGGCTTGTTATCACCAGGATCGGTGATCGTCAGTACTTCCTTAGGAGATGCTTTTGGTTCTCCTTCCATACTTGTTCCGGCGCCGGTTTCTCGGAACAAATTGGTGGTGTAGCTGGCTCGATGGAAGATGGAAGAACTTTTGGTCTCCAGACCATTTGAGTCTTCGTCTTCTTCTTCTTTCCTTGAGTCCTGCTCGGTTTAGTGCTGGGTGGTTTAGAAGAGGCTTGTAGTTCCTTCTTCTTCTTGAGTGGCTTTTGAACCGAAATTTCTGGCTTCTTCTTAATAACCTGTTCAATATCTGTAGCAACAACTGATCTAGAGACACTGGAAGAAGCATTAGTAACGGAGTTGACAGGAGTCAACTCCACAGTTTCAACAACCAGGCAATGAGGTTCTTCATTCTTAGAGTCATATTTCATGCCATCTTTAAGACGGAAAGTTTTCGTTTCTTTACCAACCCTTAGAGTCAAAGAACCATTTGGAACGTTAATATTCATTCCAGTAGTAGCCATGAAAGGTCGACCTATGAGAATGGTAGAATCATCTGTACTAGTATCCATAATTACATAGTCAGCTAAGAACGTGAACGGACCACATTTAGTAACAACGTCTTTTATTTCTCCTCTAGGAGTTTTAAGTGAACTATCAGCAAAGACAAGTTGCATACTAGGCGGTTCAAGTTCTCCTAGGTTTAATTTTTCAAACAGGCTCATAGGCATAACATTAACAGACGCTCCTAGATCAACTAGACAACGCTCAATCTCAACATCATTAATGACCAAAGGTAACGTAAAAGAACCAGGATCTGAGCACTTAGCTGGATATGGAGAGGCAGGTTTCTTAATACGAATGTCAAGATATCCTTCTTTATTCCCTTCACGCCAGTCTCGATCCTCGCATTTGGCAGCAATGCTCTTGGAAAAGGAGGCTTCACGACGTACAGTGCAAGAGGGGGATCATCCTTCTTAGGCGCCAGTTTTTGTTCCTCTTCTTCCTCTGGAGTTTCAGCGATCCTGCGTAAGACAGAACAAGCATCATCAATTAAGTTTGGAAGTTTCTGAGCGGTTACCATCTTGGCTTGCTCCTTTCTCAGATTCGGCTCTGTCTGGCTTGGAAGTTGGCCAAATGGTCGACCAGATGCTAGCATGCTTGAGATGTTGTTCACGGCTTGCTCAATTCTTTGTCCAGATGCTATCTGTTCTTGATTGAGAAGAGCTTGAGCCTTGAACTGACTGTCATGATCATCGAGTCTGGTAATGATCTGGCTGAGCTTCTTATCCAGGTCACTAACATTGTTTTCTCTTTGATGCTGCTGCCCTGGATAGGTAATATTAAGATATTGATTCTGGCGATTGCCAGAAGCAGTTCCATAATTACCCGGATTGCGATGCGGCGGCTGGTAGACACCTGTCGGCGGATGGTTAGGTTTCTGATCCTGAGCTGGACCAGCTGGGCGGTTATTCTGGTTCTGGTTATGGTTGGCGCCATTATTGTAAGGAGGTATGTCTTGATAGTTCCTTTGCTGCCTGAAGTTGCGGTAGCCAGCATAACCATTCTGATTATTAACGAAGCCTTGTTGAATGAAATTTACCTCTTCGGCAGACCAGACCTCTGCCTTACCAAAATTCTGACAACGACCTCCGTTATGTGCGCAAGCTCCACACCATTCGCAATCGGCAACGTAGACAGAAGCTGCCGGCGGTTTGATTGGTGTGGTAGACTTCTTCAAATGCTTCTCTACCTCTGCCTTGATAGTAGCTTCGAGATCGAGCTTGGTCCTTGATCCTTCAGATTGTCGTTCCCAGTTCCTCAACTTGGAAGCACAGTTTGCGAAGTGAAGAAGAGCAGCTTCAGGTGTGAGTGTAGTGCAATCCCCTTCAGCTAGAGAATTGACCCACTTGGCAGATTCTTCTCGAAGTCCTCGAGCAAAGATCTCAGCTAACTGTCTCTGCTCGAATCCATGATGCGGACAGTTGTAGAGAAGTTCTTGGAATCGATTCCAAGTATCATATAAGCTTTCTCCTTCTTTCTGGGAGAATCTGGCAATGCTGTCCTTGATAGCAGTTGTTCTGGCATGAGGAAGTATTCTTTAACGAAGTCCTGAGCCAGAGTATCCCAATCAGTGTAATAGCCAGGTGGTTTGCCAGTAAGCCACCTCTTAGCAGCGCCTTTCAGAGAGAACGGGAAAGCTCTCAGACAAAGAGTATTTTTGTCGAGGTTTTCGTTCTTGAAAGTACTACAGAGATCAAGGAAGTCTGCAAGATGAGTGCACGGATTGTCTAGGGGCCTGCCTTCAAACTGTAAATCCCTAGAGATCATAGTCAAGAATGGAATCTTGATCTCATAGTCAGGATCTCCTTCAATGTGCGGAATGGCAATGGCAGATCGAACGCTAGTCGTGCTCCGCTTGTTGTAATCAGCTAGACTTTTCTGTGCAGGTGGTCGTGGCGGCATGGATTACCATTTGGTGGTGGTGGTGGTGGTAATCGATTGTCCATGGCAGGAGATGGAGGAGGTGAGAGTGACTCGATGTACGAAATGGATGAAGGTGTCGGTGAAGACGGAGACGAGGAACTCTCCTTCAGTTCCTCGATCTTAATCGGAGTGATGGGTGGATTGGATCTGCTTCTCTTCATAATCTGTGATCGTAGAGGTGGAGCAGAACTGCCTGGTCTCTCTGCACTCTTAGCCTGTTCGGTTTGAGAGCGAGTCCAAGGACGGTGAGGCATACACCTGTAAACCTACAGATAACAAAGACAAACAAAACCAGTGTAAAATCGAAGTGGATGGAAAAGTGAAAGATGGAAAATAGAAGAATAAATTGCCAGTTCTTCTTTCAAACAATCAAAAGAAGTCCCCGGCAACGGTGCGAATTTGGTGAACCTGTCGTTGACGACTCAACCAAATAACTAACAAAGCTACAAAAGCTAGGTAGATCGTATTCCAGGGGTCTTCTAAGATCGACTACTCTGAGAACTAGCAAAATACTCGAATGTAAGCACTTCGTGCGTGGTGTGAGTTCCACGACTTCTAATTCTAAGAAATGCAGAGAAAATAAAAAATTAAACTAAAGCAGATTGGAAATTAGGGTTTGAAAACAAAGATGACAGACGAACTTAGACTTTGAATCCCCCTTCGTTCCCCAGAGCATTGGCAATCAACAGATCAGTGGATTTCGATTCTCGTTCAATCAATTACTAAGACACCACCATAACTCCTTACCCTTAGGTTTAAGACCGGTGAACGTTCGCTCTATCCATTCTAACTACCAAGATTAATTAGCCGCCCGGGTACGGTCGCCTCTCGCAACGACTTAATTAACTGGTGCGATTACTAGTGATTTATGAGTTACTCTTGCAGTGGATTAACCCTAACCGGTTCCTACGAAAGGCACGCTCCAATTATAAGGTTAATTGTTCAATTTGATGTTCTAAAGTAAGGCGACCGTTCGCTTCTATCCTTAGCTTTACAAGAATCTAATCTAGGTGATCAATCCAGACAAGAAACATGAACAATGAAGAACAAATCGAACATGAAAGAGAAACTGATTGAACTTCGAATCTAATCACCGCCGATCTGTGACCGCTTTAAAACCCTGGGTCACTTAGGGTTCATCTAGTCTAAGCTCTAACGAGTTTAACTACTCATGTTTATCACAAAAGAATCTAAGACAAAGAAAGAGTTCATCATCCAGAGGAAGAACATAAAAGAATCTGAAAAACCTAATTTAGACGACTCTGACAGACTTCGATCTTCCGTAAATCGCAATCCTAGCTCCGAGTCTCCGAGATGGAAGGGATGGCGTCACGATCTCTTTTCGGCTCTTCGAACTCTCACTCTTCGCTCCAGAACTTCCGAGAATTCTCCAAAATTCTGATTCAAAAAGTATATTATGATGTCTCTTTATTTGGGCCGCCGGGTTAAGTATTTATACTTAACCCTAATCAGCCGAATTTCATCTATGATTTTCGCCGAAAATATTGAGGAATTTTCGACGAAAATTCCTTTGCAAATGAAGGGTCCGCCGGCTGATTCTCCTGAACTTTTTTCTCGATTCGAAAACTTCCTCCTTTCGCCGAAAGTTTCCTTAAGTTAACAACAGCCGATTTGTGAACATATTTTCGCCGAAAATACAAGGGTATTTTCGGCGAAAATTCCTTTGTAAACCGGGCAGGGATTTGTTTGAACTTGGTTGGCTCCTTTGATCGATCCCGGTGCAATCCCTCGAGGTTCCAACGCCTTAGACACGTCCTTGGCTACTTATTCGATGGCAAAAACCTGTGCTAACGTAAAAACACTAGAAAACCATCAAATAGACCCGAAACTGGCCAAGGTAACACAAATGGCATGAGATAGGGCAATCGATTGAATATTCGTTATTTCACCCTAAAAACCATGTCTTAAGCAAAGAAATGTAGCTTAAATGAGGCTGATAATCACGTCAAATCGAGTGTCATCAGTCCCAAGGCTCCTCTTCGCCTTCAATGCTCGTGGGAATCAGGTCAGGGCCCAGTGGTGGCCCTCGGCTCGGGGCTGGACTTGGCCCTAGGCTTGGCCTAGGGCCTGGACTTGGGGCTTGGGCTCTCCAATGCTCTGGAGGTGGTGCTGGTGTAGCCGTAGGCCTAGTGTAGTCTCAGCTCGGCATTAGTGCTGGGGCCGGGTCGGCATCAGCCGTGTCGGGCTTGGTGGTTCGGATCACTTCATTCCCCTCTTCTTGAAAAGGATTCATCCTCGAATCCGCACCTGGTAATCCATTAGAAATCTTAAAAATAAGAACTTGGACATGTAGTACTTGACCCGGTGGTTCTTTGAAGCTCTTTGGGGCTTTGGGCCAGGGTAGGGTTGGGGCCGGTGTGGGTGCATGATGCTTGGCCGGGGTTGGGGACGCTGCTGGTGCTTGATGTTGAGTCGGGGCCGGGAATTGGTGGCGGCGTCGGGTGCACGGGGCTCCACATGCTGGGCACCACGGGGTCTGATACTGATCCTGCTTGGGCTCCGGGGCTCTTGCTCGATCGGCTCCTAGGGTGGCGGCTCCTATGCTTGGCTCCTGGCCTCTTATGAAGTCGAGGGCCGGTGATAAACCTCCCAAGGCTCGAGCCCCTTGTTGGCTTGGTGCTAAGACCCGATCGGGGCCCTTCGAGGCCGGTGCCGATGCCCGAAGGAAGTCTGACTTCGGGCCTTCTTCATTCTCACTCAGGCCTTTCCTTCCTTGCTTAGCCCAGTTGTCCAAGAAGGTCCTTAGAGGTTCCCCTATCGTTGCCACCCTCCTTTTGACCTCCTGAAGGTCTAGCCTAGGTGTAGGGGCCGTCGGGGAGCTCGGGGCGGGCTCGGCTGGGGTCTCTTCAGGGTGGTGCCCGACCTTCATCCTTCGACACTCGTTCAAGATAGCTTTTAAAGGATCCCAAGGTTGTGTAGCACCTCCTGGGACCTTAGATGTAGTGCCGAAGCTACAAGGCAGGTTTGATCTGTTGTTGGCTCCGGGCGTCGGCGCCCAGGTTTGGGTCGGCTAGGTCCGGACACTGATTCTTGCTTGCTGGGCCCTTGGTGGAGGGCTGTGACTTGAACATGAACACTTGTTTAGATTGTACCAACCTCCGTAGGGCGAGGTTATGGGGCTGGCAAAGTCCAAGGCGCTTCTCATAGGACCCTTCAGTCCTCCCTTTCCTTGGTGATCCCGACGGGGTGTAAGAATAGGCAATCTCCACCGGTTGGTTGACGAGGATCACTTCATTCCCCTCTTCTTGTAAGGGATTCGCCCTTGAATCCCATTCTCTTTCTGCTTGACCACTGAGTAGAGGCGGTTCCAAGTTGGTCCCCTGAGTGGTGTTGTCGAGGGTTTCATCCAGATTTGTTCGAGGACTGGGGTAGTCACTGGAATCCGTATCTCACCAGGGCTCTGAGTCCTCTGAACTCGAGCCATCGGTGCTCATGTTATCCCTTGCCAAGGACATGGGAGAGTACAGATCGTCCCAACGGGGTTCTTCTTTCTTGCTCACGTCCTCCCGGTCGATCGCTAATTCCACTGGGCTGTTGACTCAGATCGGTGCCAGCCGTAGGATTCGGTGGGAGACCTCTTCAGTGTGCAGCTCTCGGAGAGCCTCATCATCCCTTGAGGGCCAAGGTGTGTCCGGATGCTGATCCTGCACCAGCATAGGGTGGGCCATCGGATGCTAGGGTGCTGGCCGATAAAACATCCGGTGGCGGCTCGAGGTTGACCCGATGCTGGCCGGGTGCTGTTCTAAGGTCGGTCCGACATTGTGGATGTATGGTTCTGCCATGGCTTCTTGGCGGACTTTAGGGCTGATGCCCAAGTCTCTAGCGAACATCCCAGTGAATTTCTTGAGGCCTTTCGCCTCTACTTCTTCTCCACTCTCGAAGTCCTTTCCTTCTTCTTCTTCCGTCTCCTCTCCTTCATCGTCAGTGATCACTTCTCCTTCTCTGAGCACCATGACCCGTTGGTTAGGGCATTCCCTTGCTACATGTCCTCACCCTTGACATTTAAAACATACAATGCCGTTTGGCCTATGGTTAGTACTCGATACAGTAGGGACAGGGCTTGGTGTTACCCGATTGGCGGTGGGGCTAGGGTTTGCCCTTCCGCCTTGTGCCCGGTTGGGGCCGAACCTCCATGGGGGTTGGCTGGTGCTGGCGGTGCCTCTCAAAGGTACTAGTGGCGGGTTGCGTGGGCCTCTTCCCGAAGCCATTCTAGGTCATCATAGTCAACATAATGAAGGATGTTGACTTGATGCATGATAACCTTTTGCAGGCCGTTGGTAAACCTGGCGATTCTGGCGTCCTCATCTTCTTTAAGATCAAGTCTCGTCACGAGCATCTCAATTTCTTTATTGTACTCCTCCACGGACAGGCTTCCTTGCTTTAGGGTTTGTAGCTTGGTGTGCAAGTCTCTAGTGTAAGCCGCTGGTACAAACCTTTTCCTCACTCTTATCTTCAACTCTCCCCAAGTTCTGATGGGTTCTTCTTCCTCTCTCTGAACTTGCCGTCGGTACTGACTTCACCACAAGGCAGCGTAGTCGGTGAACTCTATGGTGGCCATCGTGACTTTCTTCCTCTCAGAGTAGTTGTGGCAATCCAAGAAATCCTCCATGCTCCTTTCCCAGTCTAAGTACTCGTCGGCATTGGCATTTCCTGCAAATTTAGGGATGGTGAGCTTGAGGCTGCTCACATCATCATCGACATCTTGGGGTGGTCTTCTGTCCCTCCGGTCTAGGTCGTCGTGTGGTCTCTCCCTTTCATATTCTTGCTCAGCCGTTCTCTGTTCCATCCGAGCTAGAGCTTCTTGTAGTGTGGCTAGGGTTTGAGTGATATTGAGGACGTTGGCCTCCATATTGTTGAGTCTTTCGTCTGCCATGTTAGCTTAAAATACAGAAAGCAAATATATCTATCTACCCCTCTTCTTAAGATCAACCTATAATGAACGGAAACTAGGGCAGATTGCCTTTCTTTTTGTTTTCTTTTCTGTTCCGTATATATTATCTAGATGACTCGTTGGCCACCAATTTTTCTTACAAAAAACTTGAACAAGAATGAGAAATAGCTGGGATTTTCTAGACAGATTTTCTAACAACACGAAAACAGCGAGATATAGGTTTTTTCAAGGGTTTTTCAAAGACTGAAAGTAAAGATATGAATCCAGGGTTTCAAACCTGAAGACTGGGATAGATTTTTGTCCTCGTGTTGAACCGAAGCTCTGATACCAAAACTGATGTGAACCGCTGCAACCGTGGGCAGACGACCGAACCACCGCAAGTCTTGAATCCTAGCTTTGATCTCACAGTCGACACCGGGGTGGAAAAGTACTTAGACCCATCGGTTGTAAATAACCGAGAACCCTAAGTGTCCGGTAGAATGGCTCCACGACAGAAGGGGATTAGTTATGTTGATTAGTTATGTTGATAGCACCGTCTTCCTAAGCAATGCACAAGAGCAAAAACTTAAAGGAATTTGAAGAACAAAGTTCTGATTTATATTTGATTTCGAAAAGGGTTGGTTACAATGAGAGGCTGGCGCCTCTTATTTATACTAAGGGAATTCGTGAATAGGCTCACGATTCCTACTAAGGAAGAAACTCTAAAATAATAAAATATTAGCCTAGAGTCCTATTTAGAATACTAAAAGGACTTAAATATTCCTAAATAAACAAGAACTAAAAGAGAAATCCAAGTTTGAGACTAAAAAGGAATTAAACTAAAGAAAACGTGCTAAAACCCTAAACCGGCGGATTCGGCGGATTCGATCGGGCTTGATGCTCACGTGTGGTCCGGTTTAGGAAAGTCGGCGCTACCTTTGATGTCGGGCTTGGAATTGGCGGTGACGTCGAGTGCTGAGGTCGGGGAATGCACGGGGCTCCACATGCTCGGCACCACGGGGTCTGATGCTGATCATGCTCGGGCTCCGGGGCTCTTGCTCTATCGGCCCGATCGGTCTTCTTCTTCTAACTTCTTCATTTCTCCCCATTTCCTCTCTGCTTCTATAGTGGCGGCTCTTATGCTTGGCTCCTGGCCTCTTATGGAGTCGAGGGCCGGTGATAAACCTCCCAAGGCTCGAGCCCCTTGTTGGCTTAGTGCTAAGGCCCGATCGGAGCCCTCCGAGGCCGGTGCCGGTGCCCGAGGAAGTCTGCCTTCGGGCCTTCTTCATTCTCACTCAGGCCTTTCCTTCCTTTCTTAACCTTGTTGTCCAGGAAGGTCCTTAGAGGTTCCCCTATCGTTGCCACCCTCCTTTGGACCTCTTGAAGGTCTAGCTTAGGTGTAGGGGCCGTCGGGGAGCTCGTGGTGGGGTCGGCTTGGGTCCCTTCTTCCTTTGGCACTCGTTTAGGAAAGCTTCTAAAGTATCCCAAGGTTGTGTAGCACCTCCTGGGACCTTAGATGTAGTGCCGGAGCTACAGGGCAGGTCTGATCTCTTGTTGGCTCCGGACGTCGGCGCCCAGGTTAGTGCCGGCTGGGTCCAGATGCTCATTCTTGCTTGCTGGGCCCTTGGTGGAGGGTTGTACTTGAACCTGGCCACTTGTTTAGCTTGTACCAACCTCCGTAGGGCCGGGTTATGAGGCTGGCAAAGTCCAAGGCGCTTCTTATAGGACCCTTCAGTCCTCCCTTTCCTTGGTGATCCCAATGGGGTGTAAGAATAGGCAATCTCCGCCGGTTGGCTGAGGGTGATCACTTCAAGTGGCCGTCGGCTTGGGGCTGGACTTGGCCCTAGGCTTGGCCTGGGGCCTGGACTTGGGGCTTGGGCTGTCCAAGGCTCCGGAGGTGGTGCTGGCGTAGGCCTAGGCCTAGTGTAGTCTCGTCCCGGCATTAGTGCCGCGGCCGGGTCGACATCAGTCGTGTCGGGCTTGGTGGCTCGGATCACTTCAACAAGGCAAGTCCATCCTTTTGGTAGCTTCGGGTGTCGGTGCCCAAGTTAGGGCCGGTTGGGTCCAAACGCTCATCCTTGCTTGTTGGGCCCTTGGCGGAGGGCTGTATTTGAACCTTACCACCTGCTTAGGCCTTACTAACCTCTATAGGGCCAAGTTGGGGGGCCTGGCGTAGCTCCAAGCGCTTCTTATACGGCCCTAAGGTCCTCCCTCTCGTAGGTGATCCCGGCGGGGTGTAGGAATAGGCATTCTCAGCCGGTCGGTCGACCGAAATCACTTCATTCCCCTCTTCTTGTAAGGGATTCGTCCTTGAATCCCATTCTCTTCCCGTTCGAGCACTGAGTAGATGCCTCCACAAGTCGGTTGCCTGTGTAGTGATGTTAGGGGCATCATTTCGAATGGCCCGAGGGTTAGGGTACTCATTGGAGTCCGTGTCCGACCACGGCTCCGGGTCTTTTGAACTTGCACCATCGGTGCTCATGGTATCTCTTAATGACGGGCTGCTCACCACAATGTTTAGTGTAACATCCCCGCCCAACCGAATGGTTTGGAACTCGAGTTTGGATGGTTTAGACATTGGAAACAATGTTCTTGAGGCCCCATCGAAGTCTGGGACGTTCATAATTGAGTCGGGTTGAAGTTACAAGAGAGTATGTGAAAATTCGTCAAAGTTGGCAGACCACAAAACATGGCCGTGTGTTATAGAAACACACTATGTTGTTTGAAACAACACGCCATGTGTTATAGAAACACGCCGTGTTTCTTGTGACTGCCATAAAAGGCAACTTTTCAGCACGGATTTCCATAACTTCCCTTTCCTTCTCTTTCCCCGAAAATTCTTTTGACGAACCAAAAACCCCATAGCTTCAATCCTTGATTCTAGGAGTTGTAGAGCCCCAATTGACGATCCATTTCTTGCTACGCGTTCCTGGAGACGAGAGGAAGAGATCGCACCCTGAGTTTTTGGGTATTTCAGAGTAGGCTGCTATAGGTGAAGAGGAGAAGAGCTATGTTTTTGGAGTCTGAGAGCTTGGCTGTTCGGGTTTCTATAAGAGTTTTAGAGCCTCATCTTCTTGTCAGGTGATGGTTTAGCGTACGGTAGGTAGTATGGTCAGAGTGAGGAGTTGCAATTTAGACTTAGAAGAATGTAGGGCTTTGCATGAAATTGAAAGAGAGTAAAAGGGGAAAACTGTTCTGCAATTGATTGTTCTGCGAATTATGTTATTTGATGATTGTTGGATGTTTGTTAATTGATGGTTTGGTTGATGATTGTGGGCTGTTTGTGTTGTTTTGAGATTGGGGAAATGATTAACGTTGATGATTAATGGATCAGACTTAGTAAGGAGTGTAGGAGGGTCGGGATGTGATTTTGTAAACTGCATCTATACGTTGAGCTGACAGTTGTGGTTGCAGGAGGTTGGTCCTGCCAATGTGGGGTCGCCCTAATCAATGATGAACAGGTGGATGGCACTGCCAATGTGGGTTCATCCTATGAAGGATGTACATGAGGGTAACCCTAAGACTCACGACATGGATATCCCTGTACTTGCAGGTGGGGGTGGTCGGTGAGCTAGCCGTTTACCCTTAAACTGTTTGTGTTATATATGGATTGTTGAATGAAATGGATTGTGTTTGTAAGTGCGATACCCGATGAAATGATGCCATATGTAGTTGGATAACTTGATGTTGTGTGTTGTTGGATGACTTGATGTTATGTGATGTTTGGGTGGAAGTGGTGCTGGGCCGAATGGGGGTTGATAATTTGATAACGATATAGAATTATGATATAGAGTTATGTTATAGAATTGGATAATAGAATAGGGTGATGTGATTACATGAATCGGTTCAGTGATATTGTGTGACTGGTTGAGTGAAATGGGTGCTCTGTGTATGATGGTGGTTGATAGCGTAATATATGACTAGTGTATTAAGGTTGGAGTCTTGGATGTGAATTGAGAAATGGTTGAGAAGTATGAGGATGTCGGAATTGGACGAATGGCGGCTAGGAATTGTGGTAGATGAAATATGTGAACTGGATTGATTATGTGGTGTAATCTAGGAGTGCTCGAACTGGTGAGTTGAGTGGTTAATTAGTGTTGTGGCGATTGTTGTCGTTATGTGGTGTTGAGTTGACTTGTTTGAGTGAATGATCGACTTGTCTATTTGTGTGGTTGACTTATGTGAACGTATGGTTAACTAGGTGGCTAGGAATGGGAGTGAGGAGTTAAAACGGAAGTTAGAATGGAAGTAGGTCTTGCATGAAACCTTGAGAGTAAAAATGGATAACTGTCTTATGATTACTGTTTGATGAGTGTGATGATTGATGTGTGATGTGGGGATTGGGATGGAACATGATGACTAATGACTTTGAACTCAAAATGTGAGATAGGATGGGTTGGGATGAACTGAATTTCTGTATTTGTACCTATCGTTGTCGGTTGTGGGTCTAGTGTAGAGTTGTAACATGAATTGGATACGTGGATTTGGTTGAGTGGAATTGTGCTGTGTAATTCTGTTGTGTAATTGTGTTGTAGAATGGTGTAGTGGAATTGTGTGGTGGAATTAGTTAATGGAATTGGACAATGGAATTGGTACATGGAATTGTCAAGTGGAATTGGGACATGGAACGGTGATGTGGAATTGTGTTGTGGACTTGAATTGTGGAATTGTGTTGTGGAATTGTGTTATGGATTAGCATTGTTGATGAGTGCATCTGGTGTGGTTGTGTTCATTAGAATTAATTGATAGAACCGGAAGCAGCCAACGTTACCCCAATCGAAATACCGTTGTGATTGAGTCTGATTCATTGAGGTGAATCCCTTGGTTGGGATGCCAACGTCGGTTGATATCTCCTTCGTGGAAGGATCCTGCGGGATGCGTCTGATGGTATACTCCTTCGGGGAAGGATCCTATATGGATGCGTTTGGATGATGTGATGGTCGGTGGAGGAACAACTCCTTATGGCGCCTAATGAACTCATCTAGATAAATCACTTGAGGTATATGTGTGTGTGTGTGTGTGTGTGACTGTTGTATGTTGTGTTTATTGGATTGTGCTTGTGCGATGCTTCTGATGAGCTGTGGTCAGTGTTGGATTGTATGTGAATGGATTGTGTGGTTGAGCTGAGCTGTAACTTTGATGTTGAACGCTTCATGTTTATGATGATGTTAGGAATGCTGAACTGTTAATATGGAGAGATGCCTAATAACTCACCTAGAATGTAATGAGTCGACTCGTGTCATGACTGTGTGATGTGTTGAGTCTGTGGAACAGAGTTTGTGGTTGGATTGTGCTTGGTTGATGTCGGTAACTGTGAAATTGTGAATTTTGAGTTGTGTGGTTGATGGATGCATGTGGGTGCTATTCGTGTTGGAAGATGTATTGTGGCTAAGTGTTGTATCGTGTGTCTGATGACTCCATTGATGTTGTTGTATTTGAGGATTGATGACTTGAGTACATTGCTGAATTTTTTATTAATTGTATATACACCGGTGGAGGTAGGTTCTTCACCTAGTAGCATGTTAGGAATTAAAATGAGAATGGCTGTGTCAAGTTCCATTGTTGGTTGTGTGCGGAGTTGGGATCGCTCTTAGGCTAGGTTCGGCGCATAGTTAAACCCAGTGGGTTCACTCAGTTTCATTAGGAAGCTGATCCCCCCAGTTTCTCTTTTCAGGTGTTCGGTTGAGTTCGGAGGAGTTGCAGTTTGGAGTTGTGAAGTGAAGATTAGGAAGCTACTTTGGAGTGACCATTGTTTGAGTTTTGTATTTTCAGTTAACACCTTTGGTTGGGAATTTTGTAATCGATTTGAGCTTTGGTTTCGGATTTCAGATTTTATGTAATGAAGGCCTTCGGTTCTTTTTGAGCTTTTTAATGAAGAGTTGTTTCTGTTTTCGCTGCGTTTTAAATCTTTATTTAAATGTTATATCTTCGAGTAGCACTCAAACTAGTTCGACCACGGGTAAACGCGGGTCGGTTTGGGACGGGTGTTACATTTAGGCTAATGGAAGACACGGGGATGTATGGCTCAGCCAGGGCTTCCTGGCGGGCCTTAGGGCTTAAGGTAAGATCTCTAACGAACATCCCCGTGAACTTCTCTAGGCCTTTAGCCTCTACTTCTTCTCCGCTCTCGGAGTCCTTTTCTTCCTCTTCTTTCATCTCTTCTTCTTCATCGTCGGTGACGACTTCTCCTTCCCTGTGCACCATGACCTGTTGGTTAGGGAATTCTCTTGCTACGTGCCCTCGTCCCTGACATATAAAACATACTGATGACACTCGATTTGACGTGATTATCAGCCTCATTTAAGCGACATTTCTTGACTTAAGACATGGTTTTTAGGGTAGAATAGCGAACTATCACTCAACTACCCTATCTCGTGCCATTTGTGCTACTTTGGCCTGTTTCGGGTCTATTTGATGGTTTTCTAGTGTTTTCATGTTAGCACAGGTTTTTACCATCAAATATAGTAGCGAAGGACGTGTCTAAGGCATTGGAACTCCGAAGAATCGCACCAGAACAAATCAAAGAAGTCAATCAAGTGAACCAAAATCCTGCGACAATTTACACTTGAGTTTTCGGCGAAAACCCTTAAGAGTTTTCGGCAAAAACTCCAGAAGAAATCGGCTGAGCATCACAAGAGGAAGTTTTCGGTGAAAACCCCAAGTTCGGTAGTTTTACAAAGAAGTTTTTGGTTAAAACTTCTTAAGTTTTCGCCGAAAAATCCTTCACAAATCCGGTAGTTTTATGGTTAAGTATAACTACTTAACTGGCGGCCCATACTTGAATATACATCATAATTTCAGAACTTTCATGAGTTCCAGACCTAAGAAGTTCGAGAGAACAGAGTTGAAGAGTTCGAAGAGCCAGGAAGAGATCGTGACTCCATCACTTCACCTTGGAGACTGATAAGGAATTTATCAAGGTCGTATTCCTCAAGGCCCTCTCATAGGCTAATACTCACAAGATTCGTGAACGGTCCATACATTTTGAGTTGAGATTTGGTTTGAAAGAAACAAGTTAAAAAGCATAAACAAGCAAGGTAAAATTGATAAGAGAAATTGAGGATCAAACAAAAGAAAGGAGTTTAGTCTAGCAAGGGGTTTCTTCAAGCTCAAGGTTCATGAAAGCTGGATTGAATCTCAAGCAACGATGTGTAATTAATGACCATGCATCTCACTCAAGTAGAATCAACGAACTCTCGCACAATTGACTCTCTATTCCTAGACCAAATGCACCATGATCTCGCTATGTGAACAAAGGGAATGGAATGCTTTAAACTAACTCAATGAAATGTTTGGAACTTGAATTTTATGCTAACAATCATCTAGCACAAGGTAATGATGCAAGACACTCTCATGTCAATCATATAACACTAGCCTAGCAATCACAAGGGTCTTTCAACCTTCAAATGAAAGAAAACTAAATGCACACCAAGTGTTTGATAAAATGACAACAAGGAAAACAAGCTCAAAATGGTTGTAACTTGATAATCCAATCTCTCAAATCATCCAATTACAATCCTACAACCTTTGATTAACATCAATCAATCATTCTCATGTATTGAAAGACATAACAATACCAAAAGAACAAGTCAAGCTCTAATGGCTACAAAGCACAAGGTCTAGGATCATCATCTTACACAAATGGCTATAAGAACATCAATCCAAACAATCAATCACCTATCCTAGCTTGATCCATCCCTCACTAAACTAAACCTAAGTTTCGCCTAGCTTAACCATGGAGGAAACCTGAAATTGAGGAGAGGAGATCATCCTTGCTTCCATGAAGGATCTTCTCACTTTGCTCTTCAAGCTCCAATCCAAGGGTGGAAGGCTTCACTTAGATCTTCAAGTTGATCAACAATTGAGGGAGGTTGGTGTGTGGTTGAGGGAGAGGAGATGATGGAGTTGATGATGAACAATTGAGAGAGAGAGGGCAATCGGCGATGTTGTAATTTAGAATAATGAATTGATACCCTTATTTTCGTCCGCTGCCTTCCTTAAATAGCACGCCGGAATAGCCTTGAATTTTCGGCGAAAATGATGTAACATTTTCGCCGAAAACGTCCTTGAGAACACCGAACGGCTGAGCATTTCTTCTAAAGTTTTCGGCAAAAACTTTGAATGTTTTCACCGAAAATATCCTCAATGATCGAAGGCCTTCTGTCTGCTTCGAGTTTTCGGACCGAGGACTTGAAAATCTCGCCGAAAACTTCTTCTTCGGCGAAAATCCTATGATATTTTCGCCGAAACTGTCTTCAGCTGAAAGTCATATTTTCTTCGATTTTGCCACGTCCATATCTCCTCCGTCCTAGCTCCGATTGACCTCCCGTTTGATCCCACGTGCTCTTTGTCTCCAGTACTTCAATGCCAAGACCTGAAAATACAAAGAAAAAGCTCCAATTGACAAGGAAATGGCCTCAAAGTAGCAACCGGACAACAAATGGACACTTAGCACAAAACATCAATAAAAGCATATTAAGCATGGCATTTAAGGATCAAACACGAGCATTTCATAGGTCAATCGAGGACTTAAAATGCACTAAATATAATCACATCAAATTCCCCTACGACTAAGCTTTGCTTGTCCTCAAGCAAATGAATTAGAAAACATCCAAGTTCACAAATGACAAGATCGGCTCATTGAGATTCAAGCAACGACAATTCGGCTTAAACTGTTCCACGAACAAACTAAACCTACACATGCAAGAACGTCAACCAAACAAGTCTAGACCTCACTATTTTCTACACACTTCAAGTAGTGGTTGACTGGGACACAGCAAAACCGACCACGACAACACCAACTCTAATGAAAAGGACTTGAACTCGGGAAACGGAACGAAATAGGCGGAGGTAGGGAAATGTTTGAAAGTGGTGATTGATTATGATGTGGCTATCGACTCGACTTCATCCGCTTCTAGATCCGCACTTTACAAACTCAAGCTAGGATCAAGGGCTACATTTGAGACTTTTTTTTCTTTTTTTTTCCTACTGCATACTAGTGCTCGATCCAACACTTTACTTAGGTGTTGAACCTGCCTAGCTCACAGCTTTTGCCTTTGCTAGTGCTCAACCTGACACTTCACTTAGGTGCCGAGCTTGCCTAGCTTAGCTTTTCTTTCTTCCTTTTCTTTTCTTTTCTTTCTAACATTTTCTTTTGACATTAGCCACTTGACCCTTAGCCCCTTACAACTTCCACACACGATTTCGAATTGGATTCCGTCTAAACTCAAGCCACAATCACGAGGGAACAAAAAGTTCAAAAAGTTGAAGAAAATCATGGAAAAGGGGAAGAGAATCTGATTGCCTTCATCATCCTAGACAGGTGTTATCGAGTGGTACAAAAACACGTATCAACCAATCAACCAACATACAAGAGTGATAAAATCTCTGTTCTGGCCTAGACCCATTTGATATTAGCTCTAACATGCTGGTTATAGGTTCTAAGTGGAACAGTCTAATCGTCATTATGAAAGCTTGAAGCCAATCAACACCAAAAGTCAAGACCCGAATGATTCTACAGTAGAGGGAATCAACATTCAATTAAGATCAAGCAACTCAACCAAACAACACATTAGACTTCTACCAACAAATAATCACACCAAACCTCAAACTCCCCTACGACTAACATGAGCATTGTCCTCAATGATCAAGAGAGAGAGGGTAAGGTGGAACGAGGTTACCGCATTGGTAGAGAAAAGCTTAGGAAGCCAAAGTAGTGGAAGAGTCCCATAGCGCTCATTGTGAAGAGTGAACCTCCTAAGTGCTTGCCAAAATCCAACTCAATGAACTAGAATCAACACAAAAACATAAAAGCAAAAAGGTAAGGATAACATGGGTTGCCTCTCATGAAGCGCTTCTTTAACGTCTCTAGCTAGATGAAACCAAGAGCACTCAAGGCATAGCCAAGGATATAACCTCGACCGTACCAATAGTATCATTAATCACATAATGCTTAAGTCGATGGCCATTCACCTTAAAAGGCTCGGTTTGAGAGGGAGAGATTACCTCGATGGTGCCATAAGGAAATACTTGAGTTACCGTTAAAGGTCCGGACCAACGAGATCTCAACTTCCCGGGAAAGAGCTTGAGCCGAGAGTTGTATAGGAGGACTTGGTCACCAACTCTAAAATCCTTGCCCGACTTCAAGCGGGAGTCATGAATAAGCTTCGTCCTCTCATTGTATAGCTTGGCACTATCATAAGCATGATGGCGATACTCTTCGAGCTCATGTACCTGAAACTTACGCTCTTCTCTTGCGAGACTCATATCAAGGTTTAGAAATTTCAACGCCCAAAGAGATCGGTGCTCAAGCTCTATCGGCAAATGGCAAGCTATGCCATAGACCATCCTATAGGGAGTAGTGCCTATAGGGGTCTTATAAGCCGTGCGGTAGGCCCAAAGAGCATCATCAAGCTTTGTCGACCAATCTTTTCGTGATTGGTCGACCGTTTTCTCCAAAATTCTCTTAAGTTCCCTATTAGTTACCTCGGCTTGGCCACTAGTTTGAGGATGATACGAGGTAGACATCCGATGAGTGACACCGAACCGTCGGCACACCCTATCGAATTGTCCTTGAAAATGAGTACCTTGATCACTAATAATAGCACGAGGGGCACCAAAACGGGTGAACAACTTAACAAGAAACTTCCCTACAACACGGGCATCATTAGTAGACAAAGCTTGTGCCTCTGCCCATTTAGACACATAATCAACCGCAACCAAGATATATTTGTTACCATGCGAAGTAGGAAACGGTCCCATAAAATCAATACCCCATATATCAAATATTTCGACCACTAACGAGACATGTTGAGGCATTTCATTACGGGAAGAGATGTTACCTGAGCATTGGCATGCATCACAAGACTTGAAAAAGTCTTGACAATCTCGAAAGATCGAAGGCCAAAAGAATCCGGACTCAAGTACCTTGCGAGCCGTGCGATTAGCCCCATGATGTCCACCCGTAGGACCGGAGTGGTAATGAAGCATGATGTCCTTCGCTTCACCATGGTTAACACATCTTCTAATCATCCCATCGAAGCCAACTCGAAACACAAAAGGATCATCCCAAAAGTAATGCTTCAAATCCGCAAAGAACTTCCTTTTGTCTTGAGTGGAGAGGCCCTCCTTCAAATATCCACTAGCAAGATAGTTAGCTAAATCCGCAAACCAAGGTTCCTCGAACTCCATTGTCGCTAAAGCGAATAATAGCTCATCAGGAAAGTTGTCGTTGATTTCTTCATTACCATTGTGTACAAATTCAGCTTCTTTCAAACGAGACAAGTGATCGACGACTACATTCTCGGATCCCTTCTTATCCTGAATTTCAATGTCAAACTCTTGCAACAAAAGAACCCAACGAATCAATCTTGGCTTAGCATCGGTCTTGGATAGGAGGTACCTCAAAGCTTGGTGGTCCGTGAAGACAATAGTATGAGAAAGCACCAAGTAGGACCTAAACTTATCAAAGGCAAACACTATAGCCAATAGCTCCTTCTCCGTGGTTGTATAGTTCCTTTGAGCTTCATTGAGAGTCTTACTTGCATAGTATATCGGATGGAATCTCTTGTCAATTCGTTGGCCTAGAACCGCTCCAATAGCATAATCACTAGCATCGCACATCAACTCAAATGACTTTGACCAATCCGGAGCAATGAGTATAGGAGCATTTGTGAGTTTATCCTTTAGGAGTTCAAAGGCTTTCAAACATTCTTCATCAAAACGAAATTCCACATCCTTCTCGAGAAGCCGAGTCATAGGGGTAGTAATCTTGGAAAAATCCTTAATGAAACGCCAATAGAAGCCGGCATGCCCTAAGAAACTTCTCACGGCCTTCACGGAAGAAGGTGGAGGGAGTTGAGAGATGGTCTCCAACTTCGCTTTATCAACTTCAATGCCTCTCCTAGATATCTTGTGTCCAAGAACAATCCCCTCATTGACCATGAAATGACACTTCTCCCAACTTAATGCGAGATTGGTCTCTTCACAGCGGTGCAATACCTTCTCAAGGTTCCTCAAGCAAAGATCAAATGAATCCCCAAATACCGAGAAATCATCCATGAACACCTCCATGATGTCTTCCACAAAATCATCAAAGATAGCAAGCATGCATCGTTGGAAAGTAGCGGGAGCATTGCACAATCCAAATGGAATTTGGCGATAAGCAAACGTACCAAAAGGGCATGTGAATGTGGTCTTCTCAATGTCCTCCGGAGCAATCGGTATTTGGAAGTATCCGGACATGCCATCCGGAGACACGCTCGAGCATTTGATCCATGAAAGGTAGAGGAAAATGATCCTTCCTAGTGGCCTCATTGAGTCGATGATAATCTATGCAAACACGCCATCCGGTGATCGTCCCTGTCGGGATAAGCTCATCCTTGTCATTAGCTACCACCGTGATCCCTCCTTTCTTGGGAACAACTTGCACGGGGCTAACCCAAGGACTATCCGAGATAGGAAAGATAATCCCCGCATCCATGAGCTTTATAACTTCTTTCTTCACAACCTCTTTCATGTTAGGATTCAATCTTCTCTGAGGTTGCACAACTGGCTTAAAATCTTCCTCCATGAGGATCCGATGTGAGCAAAATGTGGGACTTATACCTCGAATATCTGAGATGCTCCATGCAATAGCTCTCATGTACTTCTTGAGGAGCTCCACCAGACGGTCCTTTTGCTCGGGTAGAAGCTTAGCATTGATGATGACCGGTAGCTTAGAGTTTGGCATGAGAAAAGCATACTCCAAATGTGTGGGAAGAGGCTTGAGCTCAAGAGTAGGTGGTTCTTCATAAGAAGTCTTCACCCTTTCCACCTTCGGAAGAGCAACAAAAACTGTCTCACTCTCCAACTTATCTCTCCCTTCATCAAGGTAAGCCACCTGAGCTTTTAACACTGGGATATCTAAATGTTCCTGCACATTCATTCTAGGGAAAACATCCAAAGAATCTTGACACACGAAGTTAGAAATACTACACACACTAGCCGAAGCGATAGTATCACACGAGTACTCTAAATCATCTTGTGCGTGAGCAAACTTCATGCCATCGGCTATGCAAAACGTGACACTCTCTTGTCCTACTCTCAATGTCAATTTCCCATTATGCACATCAATTAAAGCACGAGAAGTAGCAAGGAATGGTCTACCAAATATTAATGAGACATCCACATCATCGGTATCAATGACCGCAAAATCAACTAGGAACACAAAAGGACCTACTTTAACTAGCACATCATCAACAATTCCCCTAGGACTCTTGGTCGACTTGTCCGCAAGTTGAATGTACATACGAGTAGGACGAAGATTAGACAACCCTAGTTTCTCAAATATGCAATAAGGCATGACATTGATACTAGCACCTAGATCCGCAAGACCATTAGCCAAAGAGGTATTACCTATAGCACAAGGGATAGTAAAAGTACCTGGATCCTTAAGCTTTTCCAGTGGACTCTTGAAGAGAACGGCAGAACATTCCTGATTGAGGTGGACTAGAGGTGTCTCCGGTAGCTTCCTCTTGTTGGTGTAGAGTTCCTTCATGAACTTAGCATATTGAGGCATCATAGTCATAGCTTCGGGAAACGGAAGAGAGAACTGCATTTGACTAAGCCGCTCCACAAACTTCTTAAAAACCTTCTCAAGGCCATCCTTACTCACTCGAGAGGGGTATGGGAGCTTAGGCTTGTATGGAGGTACAACCGGTGCGGGAGGAGAGACTCGTGGTGTACTCGATGTAGCCTTACTAGGTTCCTTAGCAACCTTAGTATTCACATTAACCGAAGGAGGTTCGACTTCAACCTCAACTTCGTCCGAAGGATCTTTAGTATCATCATCATTGACTATTGGGTTAGGAGCTTGTACGTTTTGGGAGTCAATTGGGGAAGAGGTTGTATCTTGCAAAGGTTTCCCACTTCTTAATGTCACTACCTTACAATGCTCCGGGCCCTTGGGATTGACCTCGGTGTTGGAAGGTAAAGTGCCCGAGGGTCGCTCGAGAGTGCCTTAGAAATATATCCCAATTGGTTCTCCAAATTGGCAATTGAAGCTTGTTGATTCTTGATGAGTTGGATCATTGCCGCATTAGTGTCTTCTTGAGAGATCGAAGAACCACCCTCTTTGTTTTGAGGAGGCTTGTTGAAACGGGTGGTTCGTCACCCCTATGGTTGTACATTCCCGGTGCGGTAGGACCTTGGGAACCTTGATTTGGATGTCCACTTTGATTCCATTGATTTCCCCCTTGGTTCCCTAGACCTTGGGGTCCTCCTTGAGTCCATTGGCTACCTTGGTTTAGGTTACTTCCTTGAGACCATTGGTTGCCTTGATACCCCCTATAACCTTGATATCCTCCTTGATTTCCTTGATTGTAACCCTTGGTATAGCCACTACCTTGACTCCCTTGGCCTTGGTATCCTTGGTTAGACTTGTTGTACCAAGGTCGGTTATAGTTACCTTGATAGTTACCTTGGGGGCTGAAATTACCATATAAACCTTGACCTTGTGCGAAACTTACCTCCTCGTGGTGGTCACCTTGGCCAAGTTCAGGAGTGGCTGAAGGACAAGCACTAACATCGTGGCCTTGATTGCCGCAACATTCACAACAATATATTGAAGCCACTGGAGGATTACCCACATGTGATGATGAAACCTTGGAGGGATGCTTAGGCATGCTTAGGTTACTTACTTGGGATGCCATAGCATCGATCTTAGACATGAGGAGCGCAAACATAGGGTCATCCTCATCTCGGTGCCCCGGTAACTTATGTTTCTTCCCATAGGTAGATGAATCCTTTGGTGCATCAACACTTATAGCTCTAGAGTCATAGTGCTTGTCACTTCCATACTTAGAGCTTGGAGGTTGTTGTCGAGACCAACTCCTTGTCTTGTTGGCCATCTCTGCAAAGAGTTCTAGAGCATCTTCGGGAGTGAGCGTCCTTAGATCACCTCCGGTGGCTTGGTTGATCATCCTTGTATTCTCAAAATCAAGGGACCTAGCAAAGATATCCGCCAAGCTGCATTCGGCGAAGTTGTGATGAGGACAAGACCGAAGAAGGGCTTGGAACCTATTCCAAGTCTCATGGAAGAGCTCTCCCTTGTGTTGTGTGAAGTGGTTGATTCGATCCCGGATTGCATCCGTCATATAGGGGGAAAGAACTCTTCAAGGAAGGCTTCGGCTAGTCCCTCCCATGTAGTGAATGTTCTACTAGGTTGGTTCTCCAACCAAGACTTGGCTCTACCTTTGAGTGAGAAGGGGAAGAGTCGGAGTCGTACACAATCCGGGTGCACTTGATCGTTCTTCACCGTATCACATATCTCAAGGAAGTCCTTCAAGTGTCTAGATGGGCACTCTCCATCTATACCGTTGAACACCACTCCGTTCTGCACCATCTGAATCATATTAGGCTTCAACTCGAAGTTTCTTGCATTTACCGGTCTTTGCACAATACTCGAGGCTGCCCCTTCGAGGGTCGGGCGATCATAATCGGCTAGTGTGCGCCTCGCACCTCTTTGCGATTGATCATCTTCATTAGTGTGATGTGAATGTATCGATTGGTCATCATCATCTTCGTGTTGAGACATAGTGTGATGCGAATGTACCGTTTGGTCTTCTTGTTCTTCAACTGTAGGAGGTGGGGAAGTAGTCCGTGGTTCAAGCACTTGTTCTAGTCCTTGGAGTCGTGCTTGAAGACGAGCTGAACGCCTCATGCACTAACCCAAATCTCCTGCAAACAAGCACAACAAACACACCCGAGTAATACAACGATGCGGGATAACAAAGTAAACAAAGAGTAACAAGGAAGCAAAAAGGAAAACGGAAGGAAGTGTAAAGATCGGTTCACTAATAATTGCTTTCTTAGGAATGAGAGGTCCCGACAACGGCGCCAAAAACTTGATAAGGAATTTATCAAGGTCGTATTCCTCAAGGCCCTCTCATAGGCTAATACTCACAAGATTCGTGAACGGTTCATACATTTTGAGTTGAGATTTGGTTTGAAAGAAACAAGTTAAAAAGCATAAACAAGCAAGGTAAAATTGATAAGAGAAATTGAGGATCAAATAAGAGAAAGGAGTTTAGTCTAGCAAGGGGTTTCTTCAAGCTCAAGGTTCATGAAAGCTGGATTGAATCTCAAGCAACGATGTGTAATTAATGACCATGCATCTCACTCAAGTAGAATCAACAAACTCTCGCACAATTGACTCTCTATTCCTAGACCAAATGCACCATGCTCTCGCTATGTGAACAAAGGGAATGGAATGCTTTAAACTAGCTCAATGAAATGCTTGGAACTTGAATTCTATGCTAACAATCATCTAGCACAAGGTAATGATGCAAGACACTCTCATGTCAATCATATAGCACTAGCCTAGCAATCACAAGGGTCTTTCAACCTTCAAATGAAAGAAAACTAAATGCACACCAAGTGTTTGATAAAATGACAACAAGGAAAACAAGCTCAAAATGGTTGTAACTTGATAATCCAATCTCTCAAATCATCCAATTACAATCCTACAACCTTAGAGCAACATCAATCAATCATTCTCATGTATTGAAAGACATAACAATACCAAAAGAACAAGTCAAGCTCTAATGGCTACAAAGCACAAGGTCTAGGATCATCATCTTACACAAATGGCTATAAGAACATCAATCCAAACAATCAATCACCTATCCTAGCTTGATCCATCCCTCACTAAACTAAACCTAAGTTTAGCCTAGCTTAACCATGGAGGAAACCTGAAATTGAGGAGAGGTGATCATCCTTGCTTCCATGGAGGATCTTCTCACTTTGCTCTTCAAGCTCCAATCCAAGGGTGGAAGGCTTCACTTAGATCTTCAAGTTGATCAACAATTGAGGGAGGTTGGTGTGTGGTTGAGGGAGAGGAGATGATGGAGTTGATGATGAACAATTGAGAGAGAGAGGGCAATCGGCGATGTTGTAATTTAGAATAATGAATTGATACCCTTATTTTTGTCCGCTGCCTTCCTTAAATAGCACGCCGGAATAGCCTTGAATTTTTGGCGAAAATGATGTAACATTTTCGCCGAAAATGTCCTTGAGAACACCGAACGGCTGAACATTTCTTCTAAAGTTTTTGGCGAAAACTTTGAATATTTTTGCCGAAAATATCCTCAATGATCAAAGGCCTTCTGTCTGCTTCGAGTTTTCGGACCGAGGACTTGAAAATCTCGTCGAAAACTTCTTCTTCGGCGAAAATCCTATGATATTTTCGCCGAAACTGTCTTCAGCTGAAAGTCATATTTTCTTTGATTTTGCCACGTCCATATCTCCTCCGTCCTAGCTCCGATTGACCTCCCGTTTGATCCCACGTGCTCTTTGTCACCAGTACTTCAATGCCAGGACCTGAAAATACAAAGAAAACAGCTCCAATAGACAAGGAAATGGCCTCAAAGTAGCAACCGGACAACAAATGGACACTTAGCCAAAACATCAATAAAAGCATATTAAGCATGGCATTTAAGGATCAAACACGAGCATTTAATAGGTCAATCGAGGACTTAAAATGCACTAAATATAATCACATCAGAGACTCGGAGCTAGGATTGAAGATTACCGGAGAGCGAAGCTTCGCCGGAGTAGTTTTAATTAGGTTTTACAGTTTCTATCTGTTCTTCCTTTTCATGATAAACTCTGTCATTGTCTTTGATTCTTTTGTTATGAACATGAGTAGCTAAACTCGTAGAGCTTAGACAAGATAAACCCTAAGTGACCCAGGGCTTTAAAGCGGTCACGGATCGGCAGTGATTAGATTCAAAGTTCAATGAGTTTCTCTTTCATGTTTGGTTTGTTCTTCGTTGTTTATGTTTCTTGTCTGGATTGATCACCTAGATTAGATTCTTGTTAAGGTAAGGATAGAAGCGAACGGTCGCCTTTCTTTAAAACATCAAATCAAACAATTAACCTATTCATTGGAGTGTGCCTTTCGTAGGAACCAGTTAGGGTTAATCCACTGCAAGAGTAACTCATAATTCATTAGTAATTCCACCAGTTAGTTTAGTCGTTGCGAGAGGCGACCGTACCCGGGCGACGGATTAATCTTGGTAGCTAGATCGGATAGAGCGAACGTTCGCTAGTCTTATACCTAAGGGTCAGGAGTTATGGTGGTGTCTTAGAATTGATTGAACGAGAATTGAAATCCGCTGATATGTCGATTTCCAATGCTCTGGTGAACTAAGGGGGATTCAAAGTCTAAGCTCGTCTGTCGTCTTTGTTAAGTCAACCAATCTTTCAATCTGTCTTTTAGTTTAGTTTTTAATTTCCTTGCATTTTCTAGAATTAGAAGTCGTGGAACTCACACCACGCACAACGTGTTGAACCTGAGTAATCTACCTTTATATTTGAGTAGACGATTATTAGAAGACCCTTGGAATACGATCTACTTAGCTTTCCAGCTTGGTAGTTATTTGACTCCACGCATTACAACGATCATCAAATTGGCGCCGTTGCCGGGGACTTCTTTTGATTGTGTGAAAGAAGAACTGACATTTTATTCTTCTACTTTCCATCTTTCATTTTTTTATCCACTTCGATTTTACACTGGTTTTGCTTGTTTTTGTCATTTGTAGGTTATTCACAGGTTTATGCACCATCGCCCTCTCACGTGCTCTCAAACCACCAAGAACGACAAGGCTAAGAGTGTAGAGAGACCAGGCAGTTCTGCTCCGCGAAGACAATCGCGAATTCCAAAGAGAGGCAGAACCAATCCACCTCCATCCGTCACTCCAATTGAGATCGAGGAACTGAAGGAGAGTTCCTCATCTTCATCTTCACCGTCATCTTCATCCGCTTCATACACCGAATCACTTTCACCTCCTCCATCTCCTAGGATGGGTGATGAACTACCACTACCACCACCAGGTGGTCAACCACCACTGGGTGCACCGAAGAGTCTAGCTAACTATAACAAGCCGAGCGCGACTAGCGTTCGATCTTCTATCGCCGTGCCACGCATCGAGGGAGATCCTGACTATGAGATCAAGATTCTTTTCTTGACTATGATCTCTAGGGATCTACAATTTGATGGCAGGCCATTAGACAATCCGTGCTCACATCTGGCGGATTTCATTGATCTCTGTGGAACTTTCAAGAATGGGAATCTCGACAAGAACACTCTTTGCTTGAGAGCTTTCCCGTTCTCTTTGAAAGGCACAGCTAAGAGGTGGCTCACTGGCAAACCACCTAGCTACTACACAAACTGGGAGACTCTTGCTCAAGACTTCGTCGAAGAGTACTTCCCTCCTTCCAGAACAACAGCCTTCAAGGACATCATCGCCAAATTCTCTCAGAAGGAAGGAGCGAGCTTATATGATACTTGGAATGAATTCCAAGAACTTCTCTACAACTGTCCTCACCACGGTTTCGAGCAGAGACAGTTAGCTGAAATCTTTGCTAGAGGTCTTCGTGAAGAATCTGCCAAATGGGTCAATTCCCTAGCTGAAGGGGATTGTACTACGCTCACACCTGAAGCTGCTCTTCTTCATTTCGCGAACTGTGCTTCCAAGTCAAGGAATTGGGAACGACAATTTGAAGGATCAAGAAGCAAGCTCGATCTCGAAGCAACCATTAAAGCAGAAGTTGAGAAGCATCTGAAGAAGTCTTCTACACCCATCAAGCCACCGACAGCCTCTGTCTACGTTGCCGATTGCGAGTGGTGTGGAGCTTGTGCGCATAACAGAGGTTGATGCCAGAATTTTGGTAAAACAGAAGTCTGGTCTGCTGAAGAGGTAAACTTTGTTTGTCAAGGCTTTAATAACAATCAGAATGGTTATGTTGGCTACCGCAACTACAGACAACAGGGGAATTACCAAGATTGACCTCCCTACAATGCCGGTGCCAACCAGAACCAAGGCCAGAACCAGAATAGCCGACCAACTGGTCCAGCTCAGGATCAGAAGCCGAACCATTCGCCGGGAGGTATCTACCAGCCGCCGCACCGAAATTTGGGTAACTATGTAACTGCTCCTGGCAATCGCCAGAATCAATATCTGAACAATACTTTTCCAAGGCAGCAACATTAGAAAGAGAACAACGTCAGTGAGCTCGACAAGAAGCTCAATCAGATAATCACCAGACTTGACGATCATGATAGTGAGTTCAAAGCTCAAGCTCTCCTCAACCAAGAACAGATTGCATCCGGTCAAAGAATTGAGCAAGCAGTGAACCAGATCTCTAGCATGCTAACATCTGGTCGACCATTTGGCCAGCTCCCGAGCCAAACCGAGCCGAATCCGAGAAAGGAGAGAGCTAAGATGGTATCTGTTCAAGATTTGACAAACTCACCTACTAATGCTTCTTCTATTTTATGCAGGACCGATGAAGCTCCAGAGAAGAGGAAGCAAAGAAGGAGGCACCTAAGGAGTACGAGAAGCCTCCTTTTCCAAGAGCAATGCTACTGAACGCGAGGATCGAGACTGGCATGTGGGGGAACAAAAAGGATATCATGCCGCCCGTAGCAAGAAGCCTTCATTGCCATATCCAGCTAAGTCTTCCGATCCCGGCTCTTTCACGCTACCTTAAGGACGGTATGAAATATACTCCTTTGAATGAAGAACCTCATTGTCTAGCTGTTGAAACTGTGGAGTTGACTCCGGTCAACTCCGCTACTGATGTCTCTTCTAGTGTTCCTAGATCAACTGTTGTTGTAGGTGTTGAACAGATGGTCATCACAAAGACCGGAGCCACGGCACAGAAGCTGCCAAACACGAAGGAACTGAAAGCCTCTTCTTCACCGCCAAGCAAGGAACCTGGCAGGTCACGGAGGAAGAATAAGAAGAAGAAAACTCAAATGGTCTGGAGACCAGTTTCCCCGCCACCCTCTTCCGAGCCAGCTGCACCACCAATGTACCGGCGCCGGAGAAAATGAAGAAGGATAAGCCAAAATCATCTCCCAAGGAAACACCGACGATCACCAATCCTGCTGAAATGAAGTCAGAGGTTAAAGAGAAGACGAAGCCGATCGTTCTCATCCCCTCCACCGTCTTCCTTGTAGAGGATGATCCCTCAACAGAACTTTTTGGTCCGTTCAAGATCACCGATCACCTCCCCGATGGATGTACAAAACTCATACATGCTTAATGGGAAGAAATTCATGCTCGCCGAAGATACTCCGAAACTCTATTTCATGAACTCCGACGCTAGCATTAAGGATATCCTAAGTTGGGATGTCTCCTAATACCGTCCAGGTATCGTGCAGCTCAAGGACGTTAACCAACAGCGCTTCGTGGGAGGCAACCCACGGCTAGAGTCAGTTTTTCATTTGTGTCGAACTCAGTGTTTTAGAGTCGGTTCGGGGGAGCCAAAAGTGTCAGTTTGCATGATTTCTTATTTTTCGTGTGCTGTGTGGCATCGTTTCAATCGCAAGTTGTTTGAGGTTGTTCCAATTTTTGTCAAATTAGTTGTGATTTTCTGAAGTTTGCCGGAATTGCAAAAATATTTTCAATCCCGCAGGGCAAAGTTTTCGGCGAAAACCTCCATATTTTCGGTGAAAACTTCTTTTCAAAACCGCTGTGTTTTCCAGACCATTTTAAGCTCAACTTTTTGGCGAAAACTTCCTTTGAAAATCGGCATACATTTTTAACTGAGCTTTTCGGTGAAAACTTTGCAACTTTTTGGCGAATATTTCGAAAATCCAGAAAATTTCCCCTATCTGCTTTTCTTTTTCCCGGCCACACTCTCTCTCCTCAGTTCATTTTTCGACGAAACAAACCCCCCCTTTTTGTTTTAAAATTGCCAGCTCCTGATCCCGCCACCGCCGCCCGCACGAGTTGTCGCCGCTAACACCGACCGCTGCTGCACCACTCCCCTCTCTCTTCCGATCATTTCGAGCCGTAGATCGTTCGAATCGGACCTCTAGAGCTCCAGTTCCACCAAGACCTAGTGATGACACTCGATTTGACGTGATTATCATCCTCATTTAAGCCACATTTCCTTGCTTAAGACATGGTTTTTAGGATAGAATAACGAATATTCAATCGATTGCCCTATCTCGTGCCATTTGTGTTACCTTGGCCCGTTTCGGGTCTATTTGATAGTTTTCTAGTGTTTTTATGTTAGCACAGGTTTTTGCCATCAAAAAAAGTATCCAAGGACGTGTCTAAGGCGTTGGAACCTCGAGGAATTGCACCGGAATCAATCCAAGGAGCCAATCAAGTCGAAACAATTCCTGCCCAATTTACAAAGGAATTTTCGCCGAAAATACCTCAGCATTTTCGGCGAAAATATCAGTACAAATTGGCGATGCTCATCAACAAAAGTTTTCGGCGAAAATGTTAAGTTTTTGACCGAATACTATGGGACCGAAATTTACAGGAGAAATCAGCCGGCGGACCATCCAATTACAAAGGAATTTTCGCCGAAAATCCTTCAGTATTTTCGGCAAAAATATTAGTTAAAATCTGGCTGAATTAGGGTTAAGTATAAATACTTAACCGGCGGCCCAAAATCGGGGGAGCTGAAAAAATACTTTTCATAATCACAATTCCAAGGATTCTCTCGAGTTCTGGAGCGAAGAGTTAGAGTTCGAAGAGCCGGAAAGAGATCGTGACGCCATCCCTTCCATCTCGAAGACTCAGAGCTAGGATTGCAGTTTACCGAAGTCGAAGTCTGTCAGAGTCGTCTCAATTAGGTTTTTCAGATTCTTTTCTGTTCTTCCTCTGGATGATGAACTCTTTCTTTGCTTTTGATTCTTTTGTGATAAACATGAGTAGCTAAACTCTTAGAGCTTAGACTAGATGAACCCTAAGTGACCCAGGGCTTTAAAGCGGTCACGGATCGGCGGTGATGAGATTCGAAGTTCAATCAGTTTCTCTTTCATGTTTGATTTGTTCTTCACTGTTCATGTTTCTTGTCTGGATTGATCACCTAGATTAGATTCTTGTTAAGCTAATGATAGAAGCGAACGCTCGCCTTACTTTAGAACATCAAATTGAACAATTAACCTTATAATTGGAGCATGCCTTTCGTAGGAACCGGTTAGGGTTAATCCACTGCAAGAGTAACTCATAAATCGCTAGTAATTTCACCAGTTAAGTTAAGTCGTTGCGACAGGCGACCGTACCCGGGCGACTAATTAATCTTGGTAGCTAGAACGGATAGAGCGAACGTTCGCCAGTCTTAAACCTAAGGGTAAGGAGTTATGGTGGTGTCTTAGTAATTGATTGAATGAGAATCGAAATCCGCTGATCTGTTGATTGCCAATGCTCTGGGGAACGAAGGGGGATTCAAAGTCTAAGTTCGTCTGTCATCTTTGTTTTCAACCCTAATTTCCAATCTGTTCTTAGTTTCAATTTTTAATTTCTCTGCATTTCTTAGAATTAGAAGTCGTGGAACTCACACCACGCACGAGGTGTTTAAAATCTGAGTTATTTGCCAGCTTATTTGAGTAGTCGATCATAGAAGACCCGTGGAATACGATCTACCCTAGCTTGTTAGCTTTGTTAGTTATTTGTGTGAACCCGCACAACGAAATATCGGTTCACCAAATTGGCGTCGTTGCCGGGGACTTCTTTTGATTGTTTGAAAGAAGAACTGGCAATTTATTCTTCTACTTTCCATCTTTCACTTTTCCATCCACATCGATTTTACACTGGTTTCTGTTTGTTTTTGTTATTTGTAGGTTTACAGGTGTATGCATCACCGCCCTCTCACGCGTCTCCAAAGCGCCAAGAACGACAAGGCTAAGAGTATAGAGAGACCAGTCAATTCTGCTCCACCTCGACAATCACAGATTCCAAGGAGAGGCAGAACCAATCCACCTCCATCCATCACTCCGATTAAGATCCAGGAATTGAAGGAGAGTTCCTCATCTCCATCTTCACCTATACCGTCACCTTCATCCGTTTCATACACCAAGTCACTTTCACCTCCTCCATCTCCTACCATGGGTGATCAGTTACCACCACCACCTGCACAAAAAAGTCTAGCAGATTACAACAAGCCGAGCACGACTAGCGTTCGATCTGCCATTGCCGTACCGCGCATTGAAGGAGATCCTGACTATGAGATCAAGATTCCATTCTTGACTATGATCTCTAGGGATCTACAGTTTGAAGGGCGGCCCCTAGACAATCCGTGCACTCATCTTGCAGACTTCCTTGATCTCTGCAGCACTTTCAAGAACGAAAACCTCGACAAAAATACTCTTTGTCTGAGAGCTTTTCCGTTCTCTCTAAAAGGCATTGCTAAGAGGTGGCTTACTGGCAAACTACCTGGATATTACACCGATTGGGATACTCTGGCTCAGGACTTTGTTGAAGAATACTTCCCTCCTGCCAGAACAACAGCCATCAAGGACAGCATTGCCAGATTCTCCCAGAAAGAAGGAGAAAGCTTATATGATACTTGGAATCGATTCCAAGAACTTCTCCACAACTGTCCTCATCATGGATTCGAGCAGAGGCAATTAGCTGAAATCTTTGCTCGAGGACTTCGAGAAGAATCTGCCAAGTGGGTCAATTCTCTAGCTGAAGGGGATTGCACTACACTTACACCTGAAGCTGCTCTTCTTCACTTCGCAAACTGCGCTTCCAAGTCAAGGAACTGGGAACGACAATCTGAAGGATCAAGGAGCAAGCTCGATCTCGAAGCAGCTATCAAGGCAGAAGTAGAAAAGCATTTGAAGAAGTCTACTACACCCATTAAACCGTCCGCAGCCTCTGTCTACGTTGCCGATTGCGAGTGGTGTGGAGCTTGCGCACATAACGGTGGCCGTTGCCAGAATTTTGGTAAGACAGAAATCTGGTCCGCCGAAGAGGTAAATTTCATTCAACAAGGCTTCGTTAATAATCAGAATGGTTATGCTGGCTACCGCAACTTCAGGCAGCAAAGGAACTATCAAGACATACCTCCCTACAATAATGGCGCCAACCATAACCAGAACCAGAAAACTGCCCAGCTGGTCCATTTCTGGATCAGAAGCCTAACCATCCGCCGGCAGGTGTCTACCAGCCGCCGCATCGTAATCCGGGCAACTATGGAACTGCTCCTGGCAATCGCCAGAATCAATATTTGAACAATACCTATCCAGGGCAGCAGTACCAGAAGGAAAAAACGTCAATGACCTGGATAAGAAGCTTAGTCAAATCATCACCAGACTCGATGATCATGACAGTCAGTTCAAAGCTCAAGCTCTTCTCAATCAAGAACAGATAGCTGCCGGTCAAAGAATTAAGCAAGCTGTGAACAACATCTCGAGCATGCTGACATCTGGTCGACCATTTGGCCAACTTCCGAGCCAGACAAAGCTGAATCCGAGAAAGGAGCAAGCCAAGATGGTAACCGCTCAAAAATTTACAAGTTTATCTGCTGATGCTTGTTCTGTTTTGCGCAGGATCGCTGAATCCCAAGAGGAAGAACAGAAACCGGCGCCTAAGGAGGATGATCCTCCTCTTGCACCGTACGTCGTGAAGCCTCCTTTTCCAAGAGCATTGCTGCAAAATGCAAGGATCCAGACTGGCATGAAGGGGAATAAAGAAGGATACCCTGACATTCATAGCAAGAAACCTTCCTCTCCATATCCAGCTAGGTGTTCTGATCCTGGTTCTTTCACTCTACCTCTTGTCATTAATGATATTGAGATTGAACGTTGTTTGGTTGATGTTGGCGCGTCTGTTAATGTCATGCCTATGAGCTTATTTGAAAAACTGAACCTAGGAGAACTTGAACCGCCTAGTATGCAACTTGTCTTTGCTGATAGATCACTTAATACCCCTAGGGGAGAAATAAAAGATGTTGTTACTAAATGTGGTCCTTTCATGTTCTTAGATGACTATGTAATCATAGACACTAGTAAGGATGATTCTACCATTCTCATAGGACGACCTTTCATGGCTACTACTGGAATGAAAATTAACATTCCAAATGGTTCTTTAACTTTGAGAATTGGTAAAGAAACTGTCACGTTCCGCCTTAAAGACGGAATGAAATATAATCCTAAGAATGAAGAATTTCACTGTTTAGCTGTTGAGACTGTGAAGTTGACTCCGGTCAACTCCGTTACTGATGTCTCTTCTTGTGTGCCTAGATCAATTGCTGTTGTAGGTGCTGGACAGATTACCAAGCAGAAACCAAAATCTGTTTCTCCTAAGAAACCGTCAAAGAAGAAGGAACTGCGAGCCTCTTCTAAACCGCAAGCAAGGAGTCTGGCAAGTCAAGGAGGCAGAATCACAAGAAGATGAAGACTCAAATGGTCTAGAGACCAGTTGTGCCGCCACCTTCTACCGAGCCAGCTACACCACCAATTCATTCCGAGCTACCGGGGCCGGAACAAGTATGGAGGGAGAAGCCAAAAGCATCTCCTAGGGAAATACTGATGATCACCGATCCTGGTGATATCAAGCCGGAGGTTAAAGAAAAGGAGAAGCTGATCGTTCTCATTCCATCCACTGTCTTCCTTGTGGAAGATGATCCCTTGACAGAACTGTTCGGACCATTCAAGATCACTGACCACCTTCCCGACGGACGTACCAAACTCTTACACGCGAACGGGAAGAAATTCATGCTCACCGGAGAAGCCCCGAAGCTCTACTTTATGAACTCCGATGCTAGCATTAAGGAGAATCTAAGTTGGGATGTCTCCTAATACCGTCCAGGTATCGTCCAGCTCAAGGACGTTAATAAAAGAGCACTTAGTGGGAGGCAACCCACGGTTGGAGTCCGTTTTTGATTTGTGTCAACCTTAGTGTTTTAGACTCGGTTCGGGGGAGCCAAAAGTGTCAGTTTGTTTGATTTCATATTTTTCATGTGTAATCCGTGTGTCATAGTGTCAGTTGCAAGTTGATTGGGGTCTTTTCGATTTTTGTGGATTTAACTGTGATTTTCTGAAGTTTGCCGGGATTGCGAAAATATTTTCAATCATAGAGTTCAATATTTTCGGCGGAAAAAAACCCATATTTTTGGCGAAAATTATCTTTGAAATCCCTTTGAGTTTTCCAAACATTCCTGTTTCACATTTTTGGCGAAAATGTATTAATGTTTTTGGCAAAAATTTCTTTGAAAACCGGCAGTACTTTTTGACGAGAATTTTCGGCGAAAACTTGCACTGATTTTCTCCAAAAATTTCTTTGAAAATCAACCAATCTTTCACTTTAAAATCCGGATTTCAGCCTCTCTTTCCTCACTTTCTATTTTCGAACCAAACCCAAAAAAAACCCATCCCCTATTTCATTTCAAACCCCGCCGCCGCCACCTTACAACCCCGCCGCCGACCGTTGCCGCCGCCGACCACCGCCGCTCCCTTTCCCTTCCATTTCCGATCAATCCAAGCCTTAGAACAGCTGAATCGGAGCTCTACAGCTCTAGTTCACCTAAACCCTAAAAATCTTCACTTTTCACCGATTTCTCCCAAACCGTTCGTTTTTCGCATCCATGGCTTCAAGGTAAGTTGTAGAACTTTTCATTGCGAATCTTTCGCCTGGCGCTCGCATCGGAGCTCATAACTCCCTCAGGTCACTCGCTCACCCTCTGTTACATTCATATGGTTTGGCGTAGATCTTTATTATTTGCACCAGAGAAGGACCGCCACCATATCAGTAGAGAGGAGCTCAGTCTCCTTTGTGCTATCCGAGCGGGTCGACCACTTCACCCTGGATGGGTTTTGGCTCGTCTCTTCCATAAGAAGACGAAGACGACCAAGCCACCTTGCTCCCTCCTCGGTGGCAACTTTGTAGGCCGCCTCGTCGCATCCTTTCGTCTCAGCCAGTCATATGGTCCTTAGGTCTCGCGCCACATTGTACACACCGTCGGTGGTGATCTAGCTATTGAGTTCGAGATACAGCTAGACCACAGTCCGTACGTGGTAGCCGTTCTTCCTCCACCCCAAGAGGACGAGTCAGAGGAAAAAGATGATTCTGAGGAGGAGCATCCTCAGCCAGAGCAGGAGTTTGATGACTATATACCCTCGCCACATCATCAGGCCGGGTATGCATCGCAACACCAGTCACCCCTCTAGGGTGATTTCCAGATGCCTCCTCCGCACCACCAGTCGTATCCAGCTGATATTGGAGAGCTGTACGAGTGACTCCAGTAGTGGCGAGTCACAGACACCGCCACTCAGGATGCCAAATGGGTTATTATGCAGCAGCATATGCGCCGCACTGACGAGAGATATGAGGCACAGCTGGCGTGGCAGCGACAAGGTCAACAACGCCCTCCACATTCCCCCTCCCAATGCACCTGACCAGCAGTGATCGGGTTGTATCCTTTTCCTTGTCCCTTCTTTTTATTTCTTCTTTTCGAATTTCGATCCAACTTTTTTCTGTGTGGATCCGGGACACTTGTCTCGGTTTCCTTTTTATCTTTCATTTGTTTTTGTTTTGCAGGTAGTTTGGGAGATTCCCTTTGCTTAGGGTCTACCTCCTTCTACTTCACTTTGGTAGATTCCCTCTGCTCCGAGGACACGTGTTCATCCCCTACACCAACCATCTCGGTCCAGGTTCTTCTATTCCACTCTCAACTCTAGTTTTAGTCCTATGAGGACACAGAACGGTTTAAGTGTGGGGTAGGATGCTAGAGAACCTTGCATGAACTTGATTGCCCTTGATTGTGTTTTTGTGTGTTTCGTGGTCCCTTTCCAGTCTCTCTAGCATTAGAATGGCTCAGTTCTTGATTTTTGATGTTAAGTTGTTGTTCAATCTATCATAATGATGCTTAGACTACTTAACCTAGAACCTAAAAACCAACGTGTATATTTTGATGCTAAATTGCCTGGTCAGAACAGATTTTGAAAATCACACTTGTAGTTTGTCGCCTTCATTGCATGAAAATGACTGAATCCGACCAGCAAACCAAATGTGAGCTTTTGATCCATTACACGTAACTGGCAATTTCAATTCCTTTTGAGTGATTTTCTGTTTGCTTGAATGAGTTAGAATTTGCAAGAGACCTACTCGAGACCACACGATGAAACGAGTTCTAGAATGATAGGGGGCACCTAGATTCAGCTACTAAGCCAGATAGCCTACCCAACGTTAAATCCATTAGGTGTAAACCATTGAGCTAGGCCTGTTCTTTCGGTTCGATATACATTACAGCCATTCCCCATTCTTTCATTCCCCGTTGATCCCTTGTGGTTGTAGTTCTAGATTGACCTACCGGAAGTCGGTTTGTGGTAACCTGCCTATAGCCATTAAATAGGTGGTCTTAGCTATTATGTCCAAACGTGTAAACCCCTCTAGCAACTAAAAGAAAGAATCAGCACAAAAGAAAAAAATAGAAAAATAAGAAAAATAAGAGAAATTTCAAAAAAGAGAAAACAGAAAAATCAGAAAAGTTTCAAAGTTTTTAGTTCAATAACGTTCTTCTAATTACATATGGAAGAACGAAGTTAAAAGAAAATTCAGAAAAAAATGTGTGTAAGAAAATAAAGTTCTAGGTTGCTTGAGGGTATCATAGGACGAGCGTACACTAATCCACCCGTGTCTGGTTAGACGGTAAGAAACCATAGGCTAGATTCGAGGGAAGTTAGTCGAAAGCTACACCGCACCAAAGCCATCATCATACATTCCGATCATCCATCTCATCATAAATACTTGTAGTGTAGAATTCGTTACAGTCCTAGCAGGGAAGTCCTTCTTGACTAGTTCCTCGTGTTGTCACAGTGGTGGAGATGTGGTCAAATTGCAAACTTATGAAAGAATTCAGTAACAGAAAATGATTGAGAGAAGAAACACGTCCTTAAACACAGAGAGTGAGAGTTTCCCTTATATTAAATATTTCCTGTGTGAGGAGTCTGGTCGGTCAGGTCAAATTCGTGCATAATTGGTTGCTATTACTCGTCGTGTGCAGTTTTTAGTGAGACCAGGTTGTTTGGCTGATCAGTATGCATGTTAGGGTTCTTGTTCTAAGAATAATCTGTCTAATAATTCATTGTGTGTGCTTGAACTTCAATTTAACTAATCTTTTCATTTGTGAACGTGAGCGTGTTCTATTTAGTTTGCTTGAGGACAAGCAAAAGCTTAAGTGTGGGGTATTTTGATGACACTCGATTTGACGTGATTATCAGCCTCATTTAAGCGACATTTCTTGACTTAAGACATGGTTTTTAGGGTAGAATAGCGAATAATCACTCAACTACCCTATCTCGTGCCATTTGTGTTACTTTGGCCTGTTTCGGGTCTATTTGATGGTTTTCTAGTGTTTTCATGTTAGCACAGGTTTTTCCCGTCAAATATAGTAGCCAGGGACGTGTCTAAGGCATTGGAACCCCGAAGAATTGCACCGGAACCAATCAAAGAAGTCAATCAAGTGAACCAAAATCCTGCCCCAATTTACACTTGAGTTTTTGGGGAAAACCCTTAAGAGTTTTCGATGAAAACTCCAGAAGAAATCGGCTGAGCATCACAAGAGGTAGTTTTCGGCGAAAACCCCAAGTTCTTGGTGAAAACTCTGAGTCCAAAAATCGTAGGAGAAGCAGCCAAGAGATCAGTCATTTTACAAAGAAGTTTTCGGCGAAAACTTAAGAAGTTTTCGCCAAAAAATCCTTCACTAATCCGGCAGTTTTAGGGTTAAGTATAAATACTTAACTGGCAGCCCATACTTGAATATACATCATAATTTCAGAACTTTCACGAGTTCCAGACCTAAGAAGTTTGAGAGAACAGAGTTGAAGAGTTCGAAGAGCCAGGAAGAGATCGTGACGCCATCCCTTCACCTCGGAGACTCGGAGCTAGGATTGAAGATTACCGGAGGTCGAAACTTCGCCAAAGTCATCTTAATTAGGTTTTACAGTTTCTATCTTTTCTTCCTTTTAGTAATTCCACCAGTTAGTTTAGTCGTTGCAAGAGGCGACTGTACCCGGGCGACTGATTAATCTTGGTAGCTAGATCGGATAGAACGAATGTTCGCCAGTCTTAAAACTAAGGGCAGGAGTTATGGTGGTGTCTTAGAATTGATTGAACAAGAATTGAAATCCGCTGATCTGTCGATTGCCAATGCTCTGGTGAACTAAGTTGGATTCAAAGTCTAAGCTTGTTTGTCATCTTTGTTAAGTCAACCAATCTTTCAATCTGTCTTTCAGTTTAGTTTTTAATTTCCTTGCATTTTCTAGAATTAGAAGTCTTGGAACTCACACCACGCACAACGTGTTGAACCAGAGTAATCTACCTTTACATTTGAGTAGAGGATTATTAGAAGACCCTTGGAATACGATCTACTTAGCTTTCCAGCTTGGTAGTTATTTGACTGCACGCATTACAACGATCATCACATACAATGCCGCTTGGCCTAGGGTTAGTATTTGGCATAGTAGGGACATTGCTTGATGTTACCCGGTTGGCGGCGGGGCTAGGGTTTGGCGTCCCTCCTTGGGCCGGTTGGGGCTTGATCTCCATGGGGGTTGGCTGGTGCTGGCGGCGCCTCTCCAATTACTAGTGGTGGGTGGTGTGGGCCTCTTCCCGAAGCCATTGTTGATCTCTCGCTCTACCCTGATTGTAAAAGCCACTAGGTCATCATAGTCAACATAGTGAAGGATGTTGACTTGATGCATGATATCCCTCAGCAGGACGTTGGTAAACCTGACGATTCTGGCTTCCTCATCTTCCTTAATATCGAGTCTCGTCATGACCATCTCAATTTATTTATTGTACTCCTCCACGGACAGGCTTCCTTGCTTTAGGGTTTGTAGCTTGGTGTGCAGGTCTCTTGTATAAGCCGCTGGTACAAACCTTTTCCTCATCCTTCTCTTCAACTCCCTCCAAGATCCAATGGGTTCTTCCTTCTCTCTCTGAACTTTCCGTCGGTACTGATGTGATCCTGGCTACCAAGCCCGACTTGGACACAATTGACGCCAAGCCAGCCCCAGCACTGATGCCGGCCCAAGACTACACCAGGCCTAGACCTATGCCAGCACCACCAGAGCCTATGAGAGCCGAAGCCCCGGATCTAGAAGATACCCCTGGGAGGATGCTGATCCTCAACCAGGCACCAAGGGCAGCTCCTACTGAAGCCAAGATCCGACTGATGTCTTGACAGGAGCTGATGCTGACACCGAGCCCCGAGCCGGACCCCGGACCGAGCCTTGCACTATGTCTAGGCCCCAGACCGACTCCCACAAGATCCAGAGCTCAAATAGAACTTAAAGACACTCTAGAGGCATCCGTGACAACCTGGCCAATACAGAAGTCAAAAGGCTCGGACAGATTTGAAGAAGGCCAAGTTTTGAGACAAACCCGAGCACCGGACGTCACAGAGGAGCACTTATGGCCGAGCTCCCAATTGGCTCAGGCATTTTGGGAAATATCAAGTGCCTTGGATATCTTGAAGCCTCAGGAGCACCCTCCAACAAACGAAGCTAGATTTGGAGGAGTATTGAAGGAGATAGGGCTAGAACAAGTCCTAGTGATGCTTGGCCTAAGCATCAAGGAGTGGGACTCGGATGCTGATCCGAGGAAGGCCAAGCAAGGAGCTGTGATCAGGCCACCACCTGAGCCTGATCCAAGAGGAGAGGATCAACGAGAATCAAACCTTGGAGGAGAGCCAAGAGTTCAGCCCACGACTAAGAAGCTACGGGCCAGAACTAAAGTGACAAGGGTCAAACCCGGATTTCTGGACAGATTCCTAGTCCGACAAGGATTGACGAATATGGGCTACTTGGAGACATAATTTGGACTGATGTCCAATTTTGCTGCTCGATGTATCATGCTAGTAACTTGCTATATAATCTCTTCTACTTATGACTGACTGTAAACCTCCACATTGAAATTACATATTCATCACAAGTCATCTTGGTGAAATGATATTAAACTTCCACGCCAAAGCCTACGCAATATTGAAAGTGAGAATATACGTGGCTACCTTCCTTCCTCCAAGACAAGTTATGGCGTGGTATGCCACATTGGTGGCATGGTCTCTAAATACTGATAACACCATACATGCCCCTGAGAAGGGATGAAAGACATTAGACAGGTGTAATGTTGATAAACTTCACATATCCCTTGATGAGGAGGCTTCCCTCCTTCCCTCTTGATGAGGAGGTCGAGATGATGACATCATCATCATGGTGTCGCCCATAGGGTTTCCCTCTTGATGAGGAGGCATGTTTCTCTCTTGATGAGGAGGCTTCCCTCCTTCCCTCTTGATGTGGAGGTCGACATGATGACATCATCATCATGGAATCGACCTTAGGGTTTCCTTCTTGATGATGAGGCAGACTTCCCCCTTGATGAGGAAGTTGACATGATGATATCATCATCATGGAGTCGGCCTTAGGGTTTCCCATTTGATTAGGAGGCATGGTTCCTTCTTCGATGGGATGCCCTCCTCCTTCATGGGAGGCATGCTTCCCTCTTCGATGGGATACACTCCACTTTGATGGGGAGTCTCCGTGAGGAAAAAATAGTAAGTTCATAGCCTCACTTAATCACTTTTACTTAATAGAATGATTAAAGCTTAATAAAGCCATGTAAACCTCCAAAAACAAGCAATGTGGTATTTTTGGTCGTCAACTTGGAAAGGTCATATCTCACAGGCCTGTTGGAACTAGGTCGTCATCTATATATGGATGGAAAGATAATGAAATTATGTATCCATTGCCACCAACTTTCTATCCATTAGAGTTCGGATGAAAGAGTTATAGCAAAAATACTACACTGGACAGAATTAGCACAAAAAATAGGTTAAAATGATGACGTCATGGACCGATTTATGTTGGTTAATCACTAAGTTAATTAATGACCTAATGAAGCCACTTGATTTCTTGTATTTCTTCAATGTGGTATTTGCTCAAAATAATTTTAGGTGTAAACAAATGCCCCCAACAACTTAGTGCACAAGAATTGTGGACTAAGTTGTTTGACACCAATTATATTAATCAAGGCCAAATATTGGCTACGACATCACAATTAGAACAATCAAGGCAACATCGTGCCCCCTTGTCTAGGTTTTTTTTTTGCTGCTCGATGTATCGTGCTAGTAACTTGCTATCTAATCTCTTCTACTTATGACTAACTGTAAACCTCCACATTGAAATTACATATTCATCACAAGTCATCTTGGTGACATGATTTTAAACTTCCACGTACGCCAAAGCCTACGCATTATTGAAAGTGAGAATATACATGGCTACCTTCCTTCCTCCAAGACAAGTTATGGCGTGGTATGCCACATTGGTGGCATGGTCTATAAAGGCTAATAACACCATACATGCCCATGAGAAGGGATGAAACACATTAGACAGGTGTAATGTTGATAAACTTCACATATCCCTTGATGAGGAGGCTTCCCTCCTTCCCTCTTAATGAGGAGGTCGAGATGATGACATCGTCATCATGGAGTCGCCCTTAGGGTTTCCCTCTTGATGAGGAGGCATGTTTCTCTCTTGATGAGGAGTCTTCCCTCCTTCCCTCTTGACGAGGAGGTCGACATGATGACATCATCATCATGGAGTCGGCCTTAGGGTTTCCTTCTTGATGATGAGGCAGACTTCCCTCTTGATGAGGAAGTCGACATGATGATATCATCATCATGGAGTCGACCTTAGGGTTTCCCACTTGACGAGGAGGCAGGGTTCCTTCTTCGATGGGATGCCCTCCTCCTTCAAGGGAGGCATGCTTCCCTCTTCGATGGGATACCCTCCACTTTGATGGGTGATAAGAAATTTATTTACCAAGGTCGTATTCCACAAGGTCCTCTCATAAGCTAATACTCACAAAATTCATGAACGGTCTAAACATTTGAATTGAGGTTTGGTTTTGAAAGAGAGAAAATCAAAAGCATAAACAAACAAGGCAAGATTAACAAGTAAAATGGAGGAACAAACAAGAGAGTAAGGAGTTTAGCCTCGCAAGGGGTTTTTTCAAGCTCAAGGTTCATGAAAGCTGGATTGAATCTCAAGGTAATGGAGTGCTTTAACTAGCTCTATGAAATGCTTGAAACTTGAATTCTATGCCAACAATCATCTAACACAAGGCAAATGATGCAAGACACTCTCATGTCAATCATATAACACTAGTCTAGCAATCAAAAGGGTCTCTCAACCTTCAAATGAAAGAAAACTCAATGCACACCAAGTGTTTGATAAAATGTCAACAAGGAAAAACAAGCTCAAAATGGTTGCAATTGCATAATCCAATCTCTCAAATCATCCAATTACAATCCTACAACCTTAGATCAACATCAATAAATCATTCTCATGTATTGAAAGACATAACAATACCAAAAGAGCAAATCAAGCTCTAATGGCTACAAAGCACAAGGTCTAGGATCATCATCTTACACAAATGGCTAAGAAAAACTCAATCCATACAATCAATCACCTATCCTAGCTTGATCCATCCCCCACTAAACTAAACCTAAGCTTAGCCTAGCTTAACCATGGAAGAAACCTGAAATTGAGTAGAGGAGACCATCCTTGCTTCCATGGAGGATCTTCCTACTTGGCTCTTCAAGCTCCAATCCAAGGTGTGGAAGACTTCACTTAGATCCTTGATTCTCAATTTGATCAACAAGGGAGGAGGATGATGATGTTTTGTTGAGAGAGGAGTGATCGGCGATTGTAGCAATTGAGAGAGAAAGTGAGACGGACGTGTTGAAAATTAATAGAATGAATCTCCTCTAAATTTTCGCCTCTTCCTTCCTTAAATACTGCACCGGAATTGCCTGGTATTTTCGGCGAAAATTCTGTAAGATTTTTCGCCGAAAATAGCTTTGAAAACACCGACCGGCTGTGCATTCCTTCATAAATTTTAGGCGAAAACTATCTAGGGTTTTCGCCGAAAATTCCTTCATAAATTGAAAGTCTGTCTCCTGTTTCTTCTGTCCGCGAAAAGCTTAGAGTTTTCGGCCGAGAAGTCTAAGTTCTCGTCGAAAACTTCTTCAGGAAAGTTGTATTTTCTTCGATTTTGCAACGTCCATATCTCCTCCGTCCTAGCTCCGATTGACCTCCCGTTTGATCCTACGTGCTCCTTGTCACCAGTACTTCAATGCCAAGACCTGAAAATACAAAGAAAACAACTCCAATAGACATAGAATTGGCCTCAAAGTGGCAACCGGACAACAAAATAGCACTTTGCATAAAACTTCAATAAAGGCATTATTAATCATAGCAAAATGAGATCAAACATGGGAGATACCTAGGCTAATCATGGAGCAAAAATGCACTAAATATGATCACATCAAATTCCCCTACGACTAAGCTTTGTTTGTCCTCAAGCAAATGAATTAGAAAGCATCCAAGCTCACAAATGACAAGATTGGTCCCATTGAGATTCAAGCAATAACAATTTGGCTTAAACTGTTCCACGAACAAACTTAACCTACACATGCAAGAACATCAACCAAACAAGTCTAGACCTCACTAATATCTGCACACTTCAAGTAGTTGGGATACAGAAAAACCGACCACGATAACACCAACTCTAATTAGAAGGACTAGAACTCGGGAGATGGAACGGATAAGGCGGGGGTAGGAGAGTTTTTTGAGAGTGATGAGTGACCATGATGTGGCTATCAACTCGACTTCATCCGCTTCTAGATCCGCTCTTTACAAACTCGGGCGTAGGATCAAGGGCTACATTTGAGAACTCTTTTTTTTTTCTTTTCTTTCCATTTTCATTTCATCATTTTTTTCCTTCTCTTTTTCTCTTACTGCATACTAGTGCTCGATCCAACACTTCACTTAGGTGTTGAACCTGCCTAGATCACAACTTTTGCCTTTGCTAGTGCTCAACCCGACACTTCACTTAGGTGCCGAGCTTGCCTAGCTTAGCTTTTCTTTTCTTTTCTTTTGAACCTTTTCTTTTGAAATTAGCCACTTGATCCTTAGCCCCTTACAATTTCAACACACGATTTCGAATTGGATTCCGCCTAATCTCAAGCCACAATCACTAGGGACCAAAAAGTTCAAAAAGTTGAAGAAAAGCATGGAAAAGGGGAAAAATTCTGATTGCCTTCATCATCTTAGACCGGTGTTATCGAGTGGTACAAAAACACGTATCAAACCAATCAACAAACATGCAAGAGTGATAAAATCTCTGTTCTGGCCTAGAATCATTTGATATTAGTGCTAACATGCTGGTTATAGGTTCTAAGCGGAACAATTTAAACGTCATTGTGAAAGATTGAAGTCAATTAAACACCAAAAGTCAAGAACCGAATGATTCTAAAGTAGAGGGAATCGACATTCAATTAAGATCATGCAACTCAACCAAACTAAACATTAGACTTCTACCAACAAATAATCACACCAAACCTCAAACTCCCCTACGACTAACATGAGCATTGTCCTCAATGATCTAGAGAGAGAAGGTAAGGTGGAACGAAGTTACCGCGGTGGTAGTGAAAAGCTTAGGAAGCCAAAGTAGAGGAAGAGTCCCGTGACGCACATTGTGAAGAGTGATCCCCCTAAGTGCTTGCCAAAATCCAACTCAAAGAGCTAAAACAACACAAAACATAAAAGCGAAAAAGTAGGGATAACATGGGTTGCCTCCCATGAAGCGCTTCTTTAACGTCTCTAGCTAGACGAAACCAAGAACACTCAAGGCATAACAAAGGAGAAAACCTCAACCGCACCAATAGTATCATTAACCACATAATGTTTAAGTCGATGGCCATTCACCTTAAAAGGTTCGGTTTGGGATGGAGATATTACCTCGACGGTGCCATAAGGAAATACTTGAGTTACCGTGAATGGTCCGGACCAACGAGATCTCAACTTCCCAGGAAAAAGTCTGATCTGAGAGTTGTATAGGAGGACTTGATCACCAACTTCGAAATCCTTGCCCGGTTTCAATCGGGAGTCATGAATGAGCTTCGTCCTCTCCTTGTATAGCTTAGCACTCTCAAATGCATGATGGCGATACTCCTCGAGCTCATGTACCTGAAACTTACGCTCTTCTCCTGCGAGACTCATATCAAGGTTTAAAAATTTCAACGCCCAAAGAGATCGGTGCTCAAGCTCTACCGGCAAATGGCAAGCTTTACCATAGACCATCCTATAGGGAGTAGTGCCTATAGCGGTCTTATAAGCCGTACGGTAGGCCCATAGAGCATCATCAAGCTTCGTTGACCAATCTTTTCGTGATGTGTTGACCGTTTTCTCTAAAATTCTCTTAAGTTCCCTATTAGTAACCTCGGTTTGGCAACTAGTTTGAGGGTGATACGAGGTAGACATCCGATGAGTGACACCGAACCGTCGGCAAACTCTATCGAATTGTCCTTGAAAATGAGTACCTCGATCACTAATAATAGCACGAGGAGCACCAAATCGGGTGAATAACTTAACAAGAAACTTCCCTACAACCCGGGCATCATTGGTAGGCAAAGCTTGTGCCTCCGCCCATTTAGACACATAATCAACCGCAACTAGAATGTACTTGTTACCATGCGAAGTAGGAAAAGGTCCCATGAAATCAATAACCCATATATCAAATATTTCGACCACTAACGAGACATGTTGAGGCATTTCATTACGGAAGAGATGTTACCTGAACGTTGACATGCATCGCAAGACTTGACAATGTCTTGACAATCTCGAAAGATCGAAGGCCAAAAGAATCCGGACTCGAGTACCTTGCGAGCCATGCGATTCGCTCCATGATGTCCACCCGTAGGACCGGAGTGGCAATGAAGTATGATGTCCTTCGCTTCTCCATGGGTAACACATCTTCTAATCATCCCATCGGAGCCAACTCGAAACACAAAAGGATCGTCCCAATAGTAATGCTTCAAATCCGCAAAGAACTTCCTTTTGTCTTGAGTGGAGAGGCCCTCCTTTAAGTATCCACTAGCAAGATAGTTAGCTAAATCCGCGAACCAAGTTTCCTTGAACTCCAAAGTTGCTAACGCGAATAATAGTTCATCGGGGAAGTTGTCATTGATCTCCTCATTACCGTTGTGTACCATTTCAGCTTCTTTCAAACGAGACAAGTGATCGGCGGCTACATTCTCGGATCCCTTCTTATCCCAAATTTCAATGTCAAACTCTTGCAACAAAAGAACCCATCGAATCAATCTTGGTTTAGCATCGGTCTTAGATAGAAGGTACCTCAAAGCTTGGTGATCCGTGAAGACAATAGTGTGAGAAAGCACCAAGTAGGACCTAAACTTATCAAAGGCAAACACTATGGCCAAGAGCTCTTTCTCCGTAGTTGTATAGTTCCTTTGAGCTTCATTGAGAGTCTTACTTGCATAGTATATTGGATGAAATCTCTTATCAATTCGTTGGCCTAGAATCGCTTCAATAGCGTAATCACTAGCATCGCACATCAACTGAAATGATTTTGACCAATCCGGAGCAATGCGTATAGGAGCATTTGTGAGTTTAGCCTTTAGGAGTTCAAAAGCTCGCATGCATTCATCATCAAATCGAAATTCCACATCCTTCTCGAGGAGCCGAGTCATAGGAGTAGTGATCTTGGAGAAATCTTTAATGAAGCGCCTATAGAAACCGGCATGCCCCAAGAAACTTCTAACGGCTTTCACGGAAGAGGGTGGAGGGAGTTGAGAGATGGTCTCTAACTTTGCCTTATCGACCTCAATGCCCCTCCTAGAAATCTTGTGACTGAGAACAATCCCCTCATTGACCTTGAAATGGCACTTCTCCCAACTTAGCGCGAGATTGGTCTCTTCACAACGATGCAACACCTTCTCAAGGTTCCTCAAACAAAGATCAAATGAGTCCCCAAAGACCGAGAAATCATCCATGAACACTTCCATGATATCTTCCACAGATTGGGCATGTGAATGTGGTCTTATCGATGTCTTCCGGAGCAATCGGTATTTGGAAGTATCCGGACATACCATCCAAGAAACAATAGTACTCGTGACCGGAGAGACGCTCGAGCATTTGATCCATGAAAGGTAGAGGAAAGTGATCCTTCCTAGTGGCATCATTGAGTCGACGATAATCTATGCAAACACGCCACCCGGTGATCGTCCTTGTCGGGATGAGCTCATTCTTGTCATTAGCTACCACCGTAATCCCTCCTTTCTTGGGAACAACTTGCACGGGCTAACCCAAGGACTATCCGAGATAGGAAAGATATTCCCCGCATCCATAAGCTTAATAACCTCTTTCTTCACAACCTCTTTCATGTTAGGATTTAGCCTTCTTTGTGGTTGCACAACCAGCTTGAAATCTTCCTCCATAAGGATCCGATGTGAGAAAAAGGTGGGACTTATACTTTGAATATCCGAGATGCTCCATGCAATAGCTCTCATGTACTTCTTGAGGAGCTCCACTAGATGGTCCTTTTGATCGGGTAGAAGCTTAGAATTGATGATGACCGGTAGCTTAGAATTTGGCATGAGAAAAGTATACTCCAAATGTGTGGGAAGAGGCTTGAACTCAAGAGTAGGTGGTTCTTCATAAGAGGTCTTCACCCTTTCCACCTTCGGAAGAGCAACAAAAACTGTTTCACTCTCCAACTTGTCTCTCCCTTCATCAAGATAAGCCACCTGAGCTTTTAACTCTGGGCTGTCTAAATGTTCCTGCACATTCATTCTAAGGAAAACATCCAAAGAATCTCGACACACGAAGTTAGAAATACTACACACACTAGCCGAAGCAATAGTATCACACGAGTACTCTAAATCATCTTGTGCGTGAGCAAATTTCATGCCATCGGTTATGCAAAATGTGACACTCTCTTGTCCTACTCTCAATGTCAATTTTCCATTATGCACATCAATCAAAGCACGAGAAGTAGCAAGAAATGGTCTACCAAATATCAATGAGACATCCACATCATCGGTATCAATGACCGCAAAATCAACTAGGAACAACTTTAACTAGCACATCATCAACAATTCCCTAGGACTCTTGGTCAACTTGTCCGCAAGTTGAATGTACATACGAGTAGGACGAATATTAGACAACCCTAGTTTCTCAAATATGCAATAAGGCATGACATTGATACTAGCACCGAGATCCGCAAGACCATTAGCCAAAGAGGTATTACCTATAGCACAAGGGATAGTAAAAGTACCTAGATCCTTAAGCTTTTCCGGTGGACTCTTGAAGAGAACGGCAGAGCATTCCTCATTGAGGTGAACTAGAGATGTCTCTGGTAGCTTCCTCTTGTTGGTGTAGAGTTCCTTCATGAACTTAGCATATTGAGGCATCATAGTCATAGCTTCGGGAAACGGAAGAGAGAATTGCATTTGAGTAAGCCGCTCCACAAACTTCTTAAAAACCTTCTCTAGACCATCCTTCGTCACTCGAGAGGGGTATGGAAGCTTAGGCTTGTATGGAGGTACAATCGGTGCGGGAGGAGAGACCGGTGGTGTACTCGATGTAGCCTTACTATGTTCCTTGGCAACCTTAGTATTCATATTACCCGTAGGAGGTTCGACTTCAACCTCAAGTTCATCCGAAGGATCCTTGATATCATCATCATCGACCATTATTGTTCCAGCCTGGTCGTCTGGCCCAATAACGGAAGCCCAAGCCTGTTAGTCTTCTGGGAGTGATGTACCTCGAAAGTAGTAGTGTGGGTAGTCAGTTCAAAGGAAAGGGAGGCTATCAGTTTAAGGAATGGGAAGTAAGGCGAGTAACGTACCACGGAGCATTTGTCCGCTGGGTAAAAGTGTTGTTCTACGGTTAATGGGGTGTACGGGGGGTATTTATAGTACCCCTGTCTTGGTCGCCAAGGTCGAATCCTGGCCACTCATTTGTAGTCTCTGTAAGATGTTGACACGTGTTCGCCTTACCTTGGAACCCTAAGAGCTGCCGGGCTGGGCCGTCGCTTTGGGCCTCTTTCCATTTCCTGGGCTTGCTTGCTTGGCCCACCCGAACCGTCACCTAGGTCTAACCACTTAATGCCATCTGCTGCGTGCAGAACGTCATGTGGGCCGCCGTGTGGGCCACCATCTGGGCCCTTAGGATTCTGGTGAGCCGGGCCCATCAATTGCCCCCATGCCCTTAGCCGAGCTTTGCTTGGTTGAGGGCTTTCTCATAGCTCGGATCGCTTGTCTTGTGATCGCCGCAAGAGGACCCATCAATTGCCCCCAAGCCTTTAGCCGAGCTTTGCTTGGTTGAGGGCTTCTTGGCCCTGCTTACGCCATGTCGCTTTGTCGCCCCTGCTTTCCTTCATCGCTTTGGTTTCTCGACCCCTGACCTTTTATCAGATCGCTCTTGCTTCGTGTCTTATATCGCCTTAGATCCTTTATCGCTACTGCGAGTCACGCCTGTTTTTCATTTCCCACGTGCCCTCTATTGCTCAGGGTACTATGGTCTTTTACTCTCTAGCTTGCTGGAGAAGCTGGGGAAATCGGGGTATTTTGGTAACTGCCCAAAAGTCATCATTACTTTATCCTTCCAAACGTCTTCTCAATCGCGCGTGCCACTAATGAGCCGTCGCGACGGTTCCATTTCCTGCCAGCACATCCCATCAGCCGCGCGTGCTCCCCACTCATCCACCACGACGGTTCCGTTTCCCGCCTACTGGACTTCCTTTATAAACCTCACTCTTACCATCTTTCTTTCTTTTTTACGCTTTCTCCGCTGCTTCACTTCTATGTTTTTACTGTCTCTTTGTTCCAACTGCTTCTTCCTTTCCTCCGTCGATCGAAAAAAACAACCTTTCCTCCTTCCTACTCCTTTTCCGATGACCGGAGCTCCCCGACGCCCACCTGGTATGTGCCTCAACCTTTCTCTCTTGCTCTCATTGTAGTTCTGCTCCCTGTCGTGTATTCCTCTTTCTTTTCCACTTCTTGCCGTCTTTCTTGAACCATGGATTCCGACACCGATAGCCAGAACCAAAGCCACTCTTATTCCGCGAGCACTGATCCTTCACCTTCTCCTTCACCCTCTCCCTCATCTTCTAGTCAATCCCCTGAACGGGTGCCCTTAAATCCTTCACTCTTGGCCGAAAACTCTTCTGCCCAGGTCTCCGACGTGGCGGAGGAAACTCTTGATGAATCTCCCGCCCTTCCTTTCTGGGGTCCCCATCAAATAGGATTTGAACGGGCCCGCCATGGCGTCGAGATTGATCCTGAGGCGAACAAGGTCACCGGGTCCTATTCCATTGTCAGCTGGCGGTCTATGTGGCAAGGAGCTACCTGTGACAAGCGCACGGCCATTCGCCATGCTGCCATCCTCCTGGGGGTTCGCCGTGGCCTCCCGACTTTCTACCATTGGCAATTGCCCGCCTGGGTGGCACGGCATCTGGACTGAGGCCTTCACCAATGGACTTCGCCTTCCGCCATCGTCATTCACGGTCGATTTGCTTGGGAGTTTTGGCACTTCCCTTGGTGCCTTTAATGTCGGATGTTGGGCCTCGGCCTCTGCTTTCGAATGTAGTTGTATGGCTAAAAAGATCGCCCCCACTCTTTGATTGTTCCAGCTGATTCACTATGCCAAACACACATCAAATGGCATAAGTTTTGTTCGCGGGCCTGATCTCTCTCCAAAGGGTACCTATTCATCTCCTAAGCCTCGTCCTACCTGGTACCATTCTTTTTTCTATTTCCAGTCCAGCGACACGGATCGCCACTGGGCCTCGCTGCTTCCACCCTCATGGTCCCCCGGCGACGTGAGTCGCTTCAACATCGAACTCGATCCTACTCCTGAGGAGATACTCCTGCGACGCTGAATCCTTCTCGATTGTCATCACCTGTCGACTACCTTTGGACTAAGGACCGCTCAGGCGGGAATACGAGGAGGTAAATTTTATGTACAGGCGACGTTGGTCGCCTCCCCTTTTAGCTAGTGTTGTCTGTCTTGTGTAATTGAATCGTCGAGGCTAAATCCTTAGGAATATACGACCTTCATATTACCGCCTACCTTTTCCTGCCACTTACATATACTTATACCCTCTATGTTGTGTTTTCTTTGTTTTTTTTATTATTAACCCTTGGGTTGTCTCTTTTCAGGCGCTGTAAGCCTCGCTGGATGCCTCCTCACCACCGCCGCGCGCGGGCCTGTTGCTGAGACCCGCCCTGGACGTTCAGAGTCTGCTGCCGCCGTCCCTGCCCCTACCCAACCTCCTCTTGAAAAATCTAAGGGGAAGAGGAAAGCGACCGAGATAGACGAAGGCCTTACTTCCTCAAAAAGGAAGAAAAAGGATGGGGCTTCCAAGCCGAGGAAGAAGACGGGCGAGAGCTCCAGTCGTCCGCAGCCGCCACTCCAACCGGTGGTAGAAGTCGAGGATGATGATGCTGAAACTGAAACTCCCCTCCGCCACTCTCGCCGCCAATCACCCGGGCAGATAATAATCCTCCTGCGAGGGAGCCCCTTGACCAGCCTGCTGATGAGGACGTCCTTTCATATGACGATTCCTATCTTCCCACCAAGCCTATCCTTTCTCCTTCAGACCCGGCCGATCCTGAATCAGAGCCCGCCGCGGAGCTTGACCCCCACCCCACGGAGCCTCCTCGTGACCATTCTCGCCCACCAGCGGTGAACATCGATCGCGCCTGCCGAACTAACTGGTCCGAGCGGGTAAATACTGTTTTCGACCGTCCTGCTCCTGCCGGTCGGGAGGTGAGGGGCGCTCTCGCCTACCGTACTTCGCTGTTGTCCATCCGGTTGCATCCCACATATCCCCCCGGATGGCAAGTGACATTGTGGAGGAGTTTTCCCGTGGAATTTATGCGGGGGTGACAGCCCCTAGAGAAGCCTCGGAGATTCCGGATCTGCACGGGGCGACCTACTGCCGACTTTTTCAGGTATTGTGGAACGCCTTCGCTCGTCTGTATACTAATTTCACTTTGCTGCCACAGCCCTTTTGCTCTTACCCTTCTCATGGTTGTTTCGTCATGTAGGCCCTTGCCGAGCTCGGCGATCTATCCTTTGCATGCAAACACATGCAAGAGGAGAATCTGAAGCTGAAGGAGGAGGTAGAGAACTTACGCTCCTTGTGCATGGATCTCACTCGTTATCATAACGAGGAGAAGGTATTTATTTGTTTACCTCTTCTCCTCCCTCCCCTGTTTATATATATTTTTTATTATCTCTCTGGCTTACTACCTCGCGATCCTTACTAAACTTGTTCACTATCTGCCTATTCTAGCGGCGGGCGGATGCAGCGACCTCTGCCGCTGAGTGTTTGGAGGAGAGTTTAGCCGAGGCGACTGCACGGGTTGCCCAAATGGAGGGTGTCCAGGAGGACTTACAGGCCATGACCAAGCGCATCGCCGCTCTTGAAGTCGAACTGGGGGAAGCACGCGACAAAGTCGCCCAGGTGGAGGAGATAACCGCTGAAAGGGACAGCGCTAAAGAGCTGCTCATTGACTCCCTGGCGGCACAATCGGCGGCGGATCGCGACCTTGCGGCTGCCAAGGCTCAATACGATGAGGCTGTGGCTTACTATACTCATGCTCTCGGCGAGAGTATGCGTGTGGTAATGCATAGCCGTCGTAATGAGTTCTACGAGCTTTTTCCCAGCAAGGGCTGGCCTGGTTGAAAGATGGTTCGGGCTGTCCTTTGTGGCCTCCACCGCCACAGCAGCGGGGTTCCTGACCCAGCCGACTCCGAGGAAGAGGCTTACTTTCGAGACGCCGATCGCCTAGAGCGTGAGGTGGTGGCGGCCGACTCTGAGTATGTGATGGCCACTCGCCGCAGTCGCGGCTTGCCTGATTTGAACCCCGACGGCTCGGAGGTTCAGCCACCATCCTCTGAACTCGCTCCCTCGACCAGCGGCTAAGACCTCGACTCCGCCACTGATCCATCGAAGTCCGGCGGCAATGACTCCAGCAACAAAGGCCAAGGAACCCGCCCCTGATTTTCTTTATCTGAAGCACAGACAATTGATTCTACTTGTTGATGCTGTTGTTTTTTTTTTATAATATTTGCCACTTAATTGCTACTTGTGTTTTTTAGCCTCTGTTTTATATATTTGACGCCCTTCCCTACTGCTCAGCGTTTTTTCATTATCAGCACATGTCATGTTAGTAATTTTGCTGCCCTTAGGTCTTACACTGCGATTTGTTAAGCCCGTAGGTCTTTCATAGTTATCTCAATGCCCTTAGGTCTTATATGATAATATTGATGCCATTAGGTCTTACACAGCGATTTGTTAATGCCCGTAGATCTTACATAGCGATTTCAATGCCCTTAGGTCTTATATGATAATATTGATGCCCTTAGATCTTACACGGCGATTTGTTAATGCCTGTAGGTCTTACATAGCGATTTCAATGCCCTTAGGTCTTATATGATAATATTGATGCCCTTAGGTCTTATATGATAATATTGATGTCCTTAGGTCTTACACAGTGATTTGTTAATGCCCGTAGGTCTTACATAGCGATTTCAATGCGCTTAGGTATTATATGATAATATTGATGCCCTTAGGTCTTACACAGTGATTTGTTAATGCCCGTAGGTCTTACATAGCAATTTCAATGCCCTTAGGTCTTATATGATAATATTGATGACACAAAGATATTTTGGATTTAAACATTAGGGCCCTTGGTTACTTTTAAAACTAGCATCGGTTACAAGTGCTTTTTTAATCATAATATCGCCTGAGATGCATGGAATTCCATGTTTTTGAAACCGTTGTGCCATCCAACTCTGCTAGCTTGAAGGTATTGGCCCCTACTACTCGCCGTACTCTGTATGGGCCCTCCCACCCAAGATTGAGCTTGGCTGCCCCGATCGCCGGCTTGAAGATTTTTCACATCACTAAATCGTTGAGCGCGATGTGATGTGGTCGGAGCTTTAGATTGTACCGCCTGGCTAGCTGTTCCTTTTCAGCGATCAGCCGCATCTGAGCCTTCTCTCTTCTTTCCTCAATCATGTCCACGTTAAGCATCAATTCTTGTTCGTTGACCTCGTCCCTATATTCCTGTATCCGTATAGATGGGATTGACATCTCCACCGGGAGGACCGCTTCAGTCCCATATGTCAATGTATAGGGAGTCTCGCCTGTCGCCATTTTATAAGCCGTACGGTGAGCCCATAGTACGTGATCAAGCTCCTCGACCCATACACCCTTACATCCATCCACCCTTTTCTTTAAACCTTGTAAAATAAGTTTGTTGGCCGCCTCCGCTTGTCCGTTGGCCTGTGGGTAGGCGACTGAGGCGAATCGTAGATTTATCTTTAAATCATCACAGAATTCTTTGAAGACTTGTGAGTCGAATTGAGTACCATGATCACAGATAATACTTTCTGGTATGCCAAATCTGGTGACGATACTTTTAAACGCGAACTTTTGTATCTGCTTAGCGGTGATACTTGCCACTGCTTCTGCCTCAACCCACTTGGTGAAATAATCAACCGCCACGATGAGGAATTTCCTTTTTCCTGAGGCTTCCGGAAATGGGCCTAGGATATCCATCCCCCATCTCACGAATGGCCATGGGCTGACATTCGCCTGGAGTGCGGTTGCTGGCAACTTGTGGTAGCTTGCGAATTCCTGACACTTGTGGCACTTTTTCACTAGGTCGCCTGCCTCCTTTCTCATTGTTGGCCAATAGAAGCCTTGATATATCAAGTTTCTTTCCAAACTTCTTGTTCCCAAGTGAGTTCCACACACTCCTAAATGTACCTCTTCCAGGGCCCATGCTGCATCGTCCTCCCCCAAGCATCGCAAGTACGGACCCATGGCTGATTTCCGGTATAACTCACCCCCTGTTATTGTACATCTCCATGCTTTTCGCCGGAGCTTGGTCACCTCCTGCGGGTCGCTTGGTACCGTGTCGTTATCCAAGTACTGGATAATAGGTGTTCGCCAGTCACTTTTCTCGATTTCACTGATCATGTGGAAACACCGCTTCATCCTTGTTTCTTTCTCTACTGTGACCATTCGCCCTTCCTCAAAATCTGTCGCCGTTGCCAATTTCGACAATGCGTCCGCGTGGCCATTTTCCTCCCTAGCGATCTGCGATATGACTACCCTTTTGAATTCCGATATAAGTAGTTTTACCTCGTCAAAATAGGGGAGGAGCGACTCCTCCTTTACCTCAAAGCTTCCATTAACTTGGTTGACTACTATCGCCGAGTCTGAGAAAACTTTGATGTTAGTAATTCCAATACTCCTAGCGATTCGTAGGCCAGCCTCTAATGCCCCATATTCTGCTACGTTGTTGGTTCGATTAGTTGCGAATCGCAGTGCCACCTCGTGGAGGATCCCACCAGGCGACCTTAGGACTATTCCCGCGCCCGATCCTCCTTTACTCGAGGCGCCGTCCGTAAATAACGTCCACTCATCGCCTTCTTCATTATCTTCTTGCACTGCACCCTCTACTACAAAGTCTGCAAGAACTTGGGCTTTGATCTCCGTTCGTGGTTGGTATCGAATGTCATATTCGCTTAACTCAATTGCCCACTTAGCTAATCGCCCCGCCACACTCATAGACCTCAACGCATTTTTAATCGGAAGGTTCGTGAGTACATGTATTGTATGTGCCTGAAAATATGGTCGCAACTTTCTAGCCGCGCAAACCACAGCATACACCATTTTTTCTATCGCCGGATACCTTGTTTCGGCATCAACTAAGGTCTCACTTGTGTAAAAAACAGGGTGTTCAGCTTTGTCCTCTCTTCGAACCAAGACCGCACTAACTGCTTTTGGAGAGATTGCGATATAGAGAAATAGAGCTTCATTTAACTTTGGGGATGCAAGTACAGGAGGGGTAATTAAAAATTGCTTCGGCTCTTCAAAAGCCTTGTTACATTTGTCATTCCATGCAAACTTTGATGCATTCTTCAAGGTCGCAAAAAATGGAGCCAGCGATCGGCGATCCTGGGAATTAATCGGTTGATTGCCGTCAGTCTTTCGGATAAAACCTGAACCTCCTTCACGGTCTTTGGGGGTGCCATTGCTGTAATCGCTGCGATCTGTGCCGGATTGGCTTCTATTCCTCTTCTGGTTATGAGATACCCCAGAAACTTTCCTGATGTCGCCCCGAACACACACTTCAAAGGGTTCAATCTGACCGAATACTCCTGCAGTGTATTGAAGGTTTCCCTTAAGTCAGCTAAGTGATCGCCGGACTTCCCACTCTTGACTAAGAGGTCATCCACATATGCCTCCAAGTTTCGGCCAATCTGTTTGGCGAAAACTGAGTCGATCATCCTTTGGTAAGTCGCGCCAGCATTCTTAAGTCCAAATGGCATTACTCGGTAGCAGTAGTTCGCCGTGGGTGTCATGAAGGCCTCTTTTCTTGGCCTTGCTCGTTTAAAGGTATCTGATGATAGCCTGAAAACATATCTAGAAAGGATAGCATTTCGTTATTCGCCGTTGCATCTACCAGCTGCTCTATGTTGGGCAGTGGGTACGGGTCCTTGGGGCAAGCGTCATTTAGGCTAGTGAAGTCGACACACATTCGCCATGCCCCTGACGACTTCTTCACAAGAACTATATTAGCCAACCATTCAGGATACTGCACTTCCCTGATAAATCCTGCCTTCAGAAGCTTTTCTACTTCAATCGCCACCGCCTGCTGCCTTTCTCTGCAGATGTTCCACCGTTTTTGTTGCACTGGGTGACTTCCGGGCTCAATCCCAAGAGAGTGTTTGATGATGTCTAGAGCGATTCCTGGCATGTCGCTTGGTGACCATGCGAACAGGTGTGAAAACTCTCGGAGCAACTTAACCAACTCCTGCCTCCTTTCGTCGCTTAGATAGGATGATACTCGGACTGTCTTGCTTTCATCCTCTTCAAAAAGCGGTATTGGGACGTCCGATTCTGCTGGTACAACTCTTTCTCCTCCATTTTCCACCTCCAAGCTTATGGTGAGACAGGTGCTCTTAGTTGCCACCCTGTAACACCTTCTGGCGATGTCCGGGTGTTCCCAGGCAAAACCTATCCCTTCTTTAGTGGCAAACTTCAACACTTGGTGCACTAGGAGGAGATTGCCTGGAAGGCGGCGAGCGCCGGTCGCCCGAGGATCATGTTGTACGTGGATTGACAATCTATGACATGGAAGTCAATGGATCGGGTGACCTGCAAGTCTCTGTCCCCGATGGTTATCTCCATCGTGGCGATTCCCCTGATGGGGACTGTGTGTCCCGAGAATCCTGAGATGGTTGTTTTTGTCTGCCTGAGCAAGCTAGCTGGCAAGTTCATTTTCTTGTCTGCCTGAGCTCCCTTCATCAACCATCACTCGCTCCACTCGGCTATTGTGTGTGATTACCAGAATCACCATCACCTCCAAACTTGGGCCTCCTACCCGAGCCATATCCTCCTCTGAGAACCCCAAAGTTGGGCGACTAACTTGATCTATCATCATTACTTCCTGTGTATCCTCCTTTTTGACTTTCTTCGTTGGGCAGCTTTCTCCGCCAAAGATGGTTTGATAAACGTGATTCACTTCAGGACGGGGCTTCTTTTTGCTATCCTCACTGTCCTGAGGCTCCTTAAGTCGGGTGAAAACATCGCCCTTCTTGTCTTGTGATTCTCCCTTTCCGCGGTGATCATCTTGTTGCAGCTTTTTTTTTCGCTTGGTGCTCACGATGAAGTCCCTGAGTCGCCCTTTGCTTATCCATCTCTCAATCTCATTTTTTAGCTCCCTGCAGTCTTCAGTGGTATGCCCATGAGAGTCATGGAAGTCGCAGAACTTCTGGCGACTTCGCTGGTCCGCAGGGGTGTACATTGGTCCTGGCCAGTTGATAGTGTGCCCTTTATGCTGCATATACAGCAGGATCTTCCTTCGCGACTCAGAGAGAGGCGTGTAATCCGCCCTATCTTCTTGGTATCCCCTCTCCTAGTATCCCCTTTGTTCTTCATGACGACTTCTCCTGTATGGTGGTTTCTCGGAAGGCAGCCATGTGGCCTGCTTGTTCCCTGTAACGGGCTTTTCTTCCCTCTTCGCCACTCCTTGTAGGGGTTCTGCTAACTGCTCCTCAATTAAAATAATTTTATGTACCCTGGTTTCCAAGTCTGACAGCGACTTTGGAGCCACCTGTACCAGCGACTCTCGCAGCCTACCATTATGGGTCGACTGGAATAAACTTGTTGCAGCGATTTCATGATCTACCCTTTTGATGGATTGGATGACCCCAGTCCACTCGTCAAAGAATTCCTTCAGCGACTGGTTCAGTTTTTGCCTCAGGCTCACCTGTGCTTGCAACGGGACCGTCCTTGTTTTCTTGCACTCATACTTCTGTGAGAAGATCCTCGCGAAACCCTCCCACGACGTTATGATGCCTTCCGGTAGATTCATTACCACTCCCTAGCTCACCCCCCAAGCGTCGGTGGAAAAGCCCTGCAGTATGCGGCATCGCCGGCTTGCTGCATTTGCATGGCAATCTGGAACGCTTGTAGGTGCTCATCCGGGTCGCTTGTCCCCACATACCTATCTAGGTTGGGTGGTACCAGTCCCTTAGGTAGCGGCTCAGCGAGTATAGCCCTGGACAGAGGCTGGCGAACTGCCAACTGTGCGGGTGAGATTTGAGTAGCCAGGAGGAATTGTTGTAATACCTCGAGATGAGAGTCCTGCGGCAACTGCTTGTCCCGAGTGTTGGCCCCAAGGGCTTGAGCTTGCTGGGCGATCACCGTCTTCAACATCTGGGTGAGCTCAGCATTTTGTTGCTCGAGGGACCGGAATCGCTGCTCCAATAGTTCGTAGGCATCGCCGGCCAGAATAGTACTTCGAGATTCTGAGTCGCCTTCGAATTCGCGCTCCATATTTCTAGTGAGATTTGGGTCTGCTCGAGAACCTGGGTTGATGTGCTTAACAGGTGTTACCCCGTCTCCTTCTTCACCACCCTCGCCCATCAGAGTAGGAATCGCTAATGAAGCCATTCGCCTTAAAGAGTCGCCTGATCGCCCCTATCTGGCGCGCCAATTGTTCCAGCCTGGTCGCCTGGCCCAATAACGGAAGCCCAAGCCTGTTGGTCTTCTGGGAGTGATGTACCTCAAAAGTAGTAGTGCGGGTAGTCAGTTCAAAGGAATGGGAAGTAAGGCGAGTAACGTACCGCAGAGCGTTTGTCCGCTGGGTAAAAGTGTTGTCCTACGGCTAATGGGGTGTACGGGGGGTATTTATAGTACCCCTGTCTTGGTCGCCAAGGTCAAATCCTGGCCACTCATTTGTAGTCTCCGTAAGATGTTGACACGTGTTCGCCTTGCCTTGGAACCTAAGAGCTGCCGGGCTGGGCCGTCGCTTTGGGCCTCTTTCCACTTCATGGGCTTGCTTGCTTGGCCCACCCGAACCGTCGCCTAGGTCTAACCATTTAATGTCATTTGCTGCGTGCAGGGCGTCGTGTGGGCCGCCGTGTGGGCCGCCATCTGGGCCCTTAGGATTCTGGCGAGTCGGGCCCATCAATTATATTAGGAGCTTGTACCTTTTGGGAGTCACTTGGTGCAGAGGTTGAATCTTGCAAAGGTTTTCCACTTCTCAATGTCACTACCTTGCAATGCTCCGGACCTTTGGGGTTTACCTCGGTATTGGAAGGCAAAGTACCCGAGGGTCGCTTCGAGAGTGTTTTAGCAATATGACCCATTTGATTCTCCAAATTTGCAATTGAGGCTTGTTGATTTTTGATAAGTTGAATCATTGTCGCGTTGGTATCCTCTTGCGATATTGAAGAACTGCCCTCTTTGTTGTGAGGTGGCTTGTTGAATCCGGGTGGTCCATCACCTCTATGATTGTACATTCCCGGTGGAGTAGGACCTTGGGGACCTTGATTTGGATGTCCACTTTGATTCCATTGATTTCCCCCTTGGTTCCCTTGTCCTTGTTGACCTCCTTGAGTCCATTGACTACCTTGGTTTTGGTTACTTCCTTGAGACCATTGGTTGCCTTGATACCCTCTATAACCTTGGAATCCTCCTTGATTTCCTTGGTTGTAACCCTTGTTATAACCACTACCTTGACTCCCTTGGCCTTGGTACCCTTGGTTAGACTTGTTGTATCCACCACCTTGATTCCAAGGTCGGTTATAGGTACCTTGATAGTTACCTTGGGGTTGAAATTACCATGGAATCCTTGACCTTGTGCGAAGCTTACATCCTCATTGTGATCGCCTTGGCCAAACTCAGGAGTGGCGGAGGGACAAGCACTCACGTCGTGGCCTTGACTCCCGCAGCATTCACAACAATATATTGAAGCCACTAGAGGATTACCCACATGAGATGATGGAACCTTAGAGGGATGTTTAGGCATACTCAGGTTACTTACCTGAGATGCCATAGCATCGATCTTCGATATGAGGAGTGCAAACATAGGGTCATCTTCATCTCGGTGCCCCGGTAACTTAGGCTTCTTCCCATAGCTAGATGAATCCTTTGGTGCATCAACACTTATAGCTCTAGAGTCATAGTGAGTGTCGCTCCCATACTTGGACCTTGGAGGTTGTTGTCGAGACCAACTCCTTGTCTTGTTGGCCATCTCCGCAAAGAGTTCTAGAGCATCTTCGGGAGTGAGCATCCTTAAATCACCTCCGGCGGCTTGGTTGATCATCCTTGTATTCTCAAAATCAAGGGACCTAGCAAAAGATATCCGCCAAACTCCATTCAGCAAAGTTGTGATGAGGACAAGACAGAAGAAGGGCTTGGAACCTATTCCAAGTCTCATGGAAGAGCTCTCCCTTGTGTTGTGTGAAGTGGTTGATACGATCTCGGAATGCATCCGTCATATAAGGGGGAAAGAACTCCTCTAGGAAGGCTTCGGCTAATCCCTCCCATGTAGTGAATGTTCTACTAGGTTGGTTCTCCAACCAAGACTTGGCTCTACCTTTGAGGGAGAAGGGGAAGAGTCGGAGTCGCACACAATCCGGTTGAACTTGATCGTTCTTAACCGTATCGCATATCTCTAGGAAGTCCTTCAAGTGTCTAGATGGGCACTCTCCGTCTATACCGTTGAACACCACTCCGTTCTGTAACATCTGAATCATATTAGGCTTCAACTCGAAGTTTCTTGCATTTACCGGTCTTCGCACAATACTCGAGGCTGCCCCTTCGAGGGTTGGGCAAGCATAATCAGCTAGTGTGCGCCTCGCACCTCTTTGTGATTGATCATCTTCATTAGTGTGATGCGAATGCACCGAGTGGTTATCTTCGTCCTCATGATGAGACATGTTGTTGTGTGAGATGCGGTTAGCTTCTTGTTCTTCAACTGTAGGAGGTGGGGAAGTAGTCTGTGGCTCGAGCACTTGTTCTAGTCATTGGATTCGTGCTTGAAGACGAGCTGAACGCCTTATGCACTAACCCAAATCTGCTGCAAACAAGCACAACGAACACACCCGAGTAATATAACGATGCGGGATAACAAAGTAAACAAAGAGTAACAAGGAAGCTAAAAGGAAAATGGAAGGAAGTGTAAAGATCGGTGCACTAATAATTGCTTTCTTAGGAATGAGAGGTCCCCGGCAATGGCGCCAAAAACTTGATAAGAAATTTATTTACCAAGGTCGTATTCCACAAGGTCCTCTCATAAGCTAATACTCACAAAATTCATGAACGGTCTAAACATTTGAATTGAGGTTTGGTTTTGAAAGAGAGCAAATCAAAAGCATAAACAAACAAGGCAAGATTAACAAGTAAAATTGAGGAACAAACAAGAGAGTAAGGAGTTTAGCCTAGCAAGGGGTTTCTTCAAGCTCAAGGTTCATGAAAGATGGATTGAATCTCAAGCAACGATGTGTAAACTAATGACCATGCATTTCACTCAAGTAGAATCAACGAACTCTCGCACAATTGACTCTCTACTCCTAGACCAAATGCACCATGCTTTCGCTATGTGAACAAAGGTAATGGAGTGCTTTAACTAGCTCTATGAAATGCTTGAAACTTGAATTCTATGCCAACAATCATCTAACACAAGGCAAATGATGCAAGACACTCTCATGTAAATCATATAACACTAGTCTAGCAATCAAAAGGGTCTCTCAACCTTCAAATGAAAGAAAACTCAATGCACACCAAGTGTTTGATAAAATGTCAACAAGGAAAAGCAAGCTCAAAATGGTTGCAATTGCATAATCCAATCTCTCAAATCATCCAATTACAATCCTACAACCTTAGATCAACATCAATCAATCATTCTCATGTATTGAAAGACATAACAATACCAAAAGAGCAAATCAAGCTCTAATGGCTACAAAGCACAAGGTCTAGGATCATCATCTTACACAAATGGCTAAGAGAAACTCAATCCATACAATCAATCACCTATCCTAGCTTGATCCATCCCCCACTAAACTAAACCTAAGCTTAGCCTAGCTTAACCATGGAAGAAACCTGAAATTGAGTAGAGGAGACCATCCTTGCTTCCATGGAGGATCTTCCTACTTGGCTCTTCAAGCTCCAATCCAAGGTGTGGAATACTTCACTTAGATCCTTGATTCCCAATTTGATCAACAAGGGAGGAGGAGGATGATGTTTGGTTGAGAGAGGTGTGATCGACGATTATAGCAATTGAGGAGAAAGTGAGACGGACGTGTTGAAAATTAATAGAATGAAGCTCCTCTAAATTTTCGCCTCTTCCTTCCTTAAATACTGCACCAAAATTGCCTGGTATTTTTGGCGAAAATTCTGTAAGATTTTCGCCGAAAATAGCTTTGAAAACACCGACCGGCTGTGCATTCCTTCATAAATTTTCGGTGAAAACTATCCAGGGTTTTTGCCGAAAATTCCTTCATAAATCGAAAGTCCGTCTCCTGTTTCTTCTGTCCGCGAAAAGCTTAGAGTTTTCGGCCGAGAACTCTAAGTTCTCGCCGAAAACTTCTTCAGGAAAATTGTATTTTCTTCGATTGTGCAACGTCCATATCTCCTCCATCCTAGCTCCGATTGACCTCTCGTTTGATCCTACGTGCTCCTTGTCACCAGTACTTCAATGCCAAGACCTGAAACTGCAAAGAAAACAACTCCAATAGACATAGAATTGGCCTCAAAGTGGCAACCGGACAACAAAATAGCACTTTGCATAAAACTTCAATAAAGGCATATTAATCATAGCAAAATGAGATCAAACATGGGAGTACCTAGGCTAATTGATGACACTCGATTTGACGTGATTATCAGCCTCATTTAAGCGACATTTCCTTGCTTGAAACATGGTTTTAGGGGTAAAATAGCGAATATTCACTCAACTACCCTATTTCCTACCGATTTGGTTACTTTGGCCCTTTTTGGGTCTATTTGATGGTTTTCTAGTATTTTTGTGAAAGCACAGGTTTTTGCCATCATTTATGTAGCCACGGACGTGTTTAAGACCTCAAGGAGTGAACCAGAAATTGAACCAGAGTCAGAACCGAAGATCCAACTGCCCAGCACAATGTTTTCGCCAAAAAGACTATGAGGATTTCGGCGAAAATACATTCAGAAACTCACAGGCAACGTCAGCTGATTTACACTGAAGTTTTCGGCGAAAACTTCCTTAAGTTTTCGCCGAAAATCATAGAAGAAATCAAACAGGGATTTTAACTAAAGTTTCCGGTGAAAATTATTTGATATTTTCGCCGAAAATATCTTCCAAATCCGGCGCTGTATTGGAAACCCTAAGCGTACCTATTTAAAGAGAAGCAGCCGGCAGCCAAAAGGAGACAATCACTATTCATATTTTCACAAATCAGGCTTTTGAGAGTCAGCCGACTCTAGGGTCGACAGATAGAGTTTAGAGAGTTCGAAGATCCGTGGAGAGATCGTGACGCCATCCTTCACCTCGGAGAACTCGGAGCTGAAAGTTGAAGATCCAGGAGATTGAAGCTTCGCGGGAGTCGTCAGAATTAGGTTTTTCAGTTCTTATCTGTTCTTTCTCCGTATGATGATCTTCATTGTTGCCTTTGATTCTCTTGTTTCTGATATGAGTAACTGAACTTGTAGAGCTTAGATTAGATGAACCCTAAGTGACCCAGGGCTTTAAAGCGGTCACGGATCGGCGGTAATTAGATTCAAAGTTCAATCAGTTGCTCTTTGCATGGTTGTTTTGTTCTTGATTGTTTATGTTTCTTCTCTAGTTGGTTGCCTAGATTAGGTTTTTGCAAGCTAGGGTTAGTCGCTAGACGGTTCCCTGCTTTGGCGCTTAAACTTGTCTTCCTTGATCACCTAGCTTAGAATCTTGTTAAAGTTGAGGATAGAAGCGAACGCTCGCCTCACTTTAAAACATCAATACAACCAGTTAACCTTATAATTGGAGTGTGCCTTTCGTAGGAACCGGTTAGGGTTAATCCACTGCAAGAGTAACTCATAAATCATTAGTAATTGCACCAGTTAATTAAGTCGTTGCGAGAGGCGACTGATGACACTCGATTTGACGTGATTATCAGCCTCATTTAAGTGACATTTCTTTGCTTAAGACATGGTTTTTAGGGTAGAATAACGAATATTCAATCAATTGCCCTATCTCGTGCCACTTGTGTTACCTTGGCCCTTTTCGGGTCTATTTGATGGTTTTCTAGTGTTTTTGCGTAAGCACAGGTTTTTGCCGTCAAATAAAGTAACCATGGATATGTCTGAAGCATTGGAACCGCGAGGAATTGAACCGGAGTCGGTCAAAGAAGCCATTCAAGTTCGAACAAATTCTGCCCAGTTCATACACACAATTTCGGTGAAACTACCCTTGGATTTCGCCGAAAATGGAAGAAGAAGAAATCACTGGCCGACTGTAAGGAAATTTTCGGCGAAGATACCATGGAGGTTTCGCCGAAACCAAAAGGAGGAATTCACTGTCCCGAGTTTGAAGAAATTTTTGCCGAAACCCCTCTACTAATTTCGGCGAAACTCCCAGTGAAAATAAGGAAATTTCCGGGTTAGTATAAATAGAGATCCGGGCGGCTAATTTGAGAGCCCATCACTGAAAAACACATCACTTTTTACAACACACAAAAAGAACGATGAGAGAGAGAGACAGGAGGAGTAACAAGAGTTCGAGGAGCAGGAACGGATCGTGACGCCATCCATCCATCTCGGAGATCCAGGGTTAGGAGTTGAAGATTCAGCAGATTGAAGCTGCCAGGAAACATCAAAATTAGGTTTTACAGTTCTTCTCTATCTTCCTACCTGAGATGTATTCTTTGTCTGTTTTCGATTCTTCTGGATTGAATATGAGTAGCTGAACTTGTGTAGCTTAGATTAGATGAACCCTAAGTGAACCAGGGCTTAAAGCGGTCACGGATCGGCGGTGATTAGATTCGAAGTTCATTCAGTTTCATCTTTCATGTTTGATTCGTTCTTTGTTTCTGTGTTTCTTGTCTGGTTTGGCCGCCTAGATTAGATTCTCGTTAAGCTAAGGATAGAAGCGAACGCTCGCCTTACTTTAGAACATCGAATTGAACAATTAACCTTATAATTGGAGTATGCCTTTCGTAGGAACCGATTAGGGTTAATCCATTGCAAGAGTAACTCATTAATCATTGAAATTTGCACCAGTTAAGTTAAGTCGTTGTGAGAGGCGACCGTACCCGGGCGGCTAATTAATCGTGGTAGCTAGATCGGATAGAGCGAACGTTCGCCAGTCTTAAACCTAAGGGTCAGAAGTTATGATGGTGTCTGTGAACTGAATGAACTAGAATCGAAAATCGCTGGTCTGTTGATTGCTGTTGCTCTGGTGATCTAAGGGGGATTCGAAGTCTAAGCCTGTCTGTCATCTTTCTAGTCAATCAATCAATCTTTAATCTTTCTTCGGTTTAATTTTCATTTCTTCTTATTTTTGCATTCTTAGTATAGAAGTCGTGGAACTCACACCACGCACAACTTGTGTTTGAACTCGAATTAAAACTGTCAACTCCCTGGAGTAAGGAGGTAGAGGAAACCCCTGGAATACGATCTGCTATAGCCTTTTATTAGCATTAGTAGTTATTTGGTTGAACGCATCACAACGACACGTTCATCAAATTGGCGCCGTTGCCGGGGACTCTTCTACTTCGTTGAAAGAAGAGTTGGCATTTTTATTCTTCTACCTTTCCATCTTTCATCTTCCATCACACTTCGATTTTACACGGTTGTGTTTGTTTTTGTCTCGTGCAGGTCGTAGCAGGTACAGAAGCAGATCACTTCCGTTTCATCTTCCTTTACTACAATGATTACTCTTAAAAGTGTTGCGGACTACAGTAGGCGCGTGCATCTAGCCTCCGTTCACCCATCACCGTGCTTACTAATGACGATGATCCCGATTATGAGATTCAGATTCCTCTCTTGGAACTAATCTCGAGGGACATACAATTCGAGGGAAGACCAGATGATAATCCCTACGCACACATAACCAACTTTTTGGTTGTCTGCGACACCTTCAAGTCTGGGAATCTCAATAAGAATGCATTATATCTCCGAGCTTTCCCGTTTTCTCTCAGAGGTGCAGCTAAACAATGGCTTACCAGCAAACCGCCAGGTCATTACACTGAATGGGAGACATTAGCTCAAGATTTTGTTGAGGAATACTTTCCTCCTGCAAGAACAACTGCTTATAGAGACCGTATCTCCAGGTTCACACAGAGAGAGGATGCAAGCCTGTATGACACTTGGAACGAATTTCAGTCTCTTCTCTTTGACTGCCCTCACCATGGGTATGAACAGAGACAGCTGGCTGACTTCTTTACTCGAGGAATGCGCAAGGAATCTGCAAACTGGGTCAACACCTTAGTCGGTGGAGATTGCACTGCTCTCACTCCTCAGGATGCTCTTTTGCATTTTGCTGACTGTGCTTCGAAATCTAGAAACTGGGAGAGGCACATAGAAGGAACCAAGAGCCAGAGTCAGAGCCAGAGTTAGATAAATGTTGCAGAGCAGATCAAGGCGGAAGTTCAGAAGCATCTGCAAGCAGCTGGTATCCCTCTCGACTCTCCGTCAGCTACCGTCTTTTCAGTTGACTGTGGATGGTGTGGGTCATGTGCTCATAGTGGTGGAAGTTGCCTCAACTTCGGTGCAGCAGAAGTCTTGTCTACTGAGGAGGTAAACTTCATTGATCAAGGTTTTGCCAACAACTAGAAAGGCTATGCCGGTTACAGAAACTACGTGCCACGGAAGCAAAGCAACCGGTTGGTAGATCCTTATTATAGACCTCCGGGATTCATTGGAGGGCAACACCAGTTTCAGGCAAAGCCGTGCTACAATAGAGATATGGACTATGAGAGGAAGTTTGATCAGATCATGAGCCGACTTGACGACCATGACATTCAGTTAAAAGCCCAAGCCGCACTTAATCAAGGAACAAAGGCTCAAACCCAGAGGATAGAAGACGCGATACTCAATATGGTGAAACTTTTTACTAGTAATCCTCTCTTTAATCCAGAAGCATTTCAAGCAGATCCGATATAAGGAGTGAACACGCTCAAGCTATTACCACTAGGAGCGGCAAGCAAACAACTGATCCAAAAGCTCCGGAACCTGACATAATACCAGATACTAGTGCTGCCATGGATATGCCAGAAATAGAAGATATCACAGAAGAGGAAGAAGAAGCACCTGCTACTCCTCCGCCGCCCAAGACAGCCACTGAACCTGTCTTGGCGCCATATGTACCTAGGATTCCTTTTCCAAAAGCTGCAAGGAGCACGGCCAAGGATCACGACACTCAGTATAAGAAATGGTACAATGTTCTTAAGACTGCAGAAATCAAGATACCAGTGACGGACGCTATAGAGATTATACCACCACTCGGGAAGTTCTTTAAAGACCTCGTGAAGAAAGTGAAGAGTGGCGAGGTGTACTCTATCACGCTCACTAATGAATACGCATCTATTCTAGGTGCGCCATCTCCCATTCGACAGCCGCCACCACCCCCAGCTAAGTGTCCTGATCCCGGTTCTTTTACATTACCGTGCATTATTAATGGCATTCAAATTGATCGCAGCCTGGTTGATTCTGGTGCTTCTATTAATGTTATGCCTTTCTATCTATATGAAAAGTTGAATCTAGGGCAATTAAAACCGATTACTCTGCATCTCATTTTAGCCGATAGGTCTGTCAAACGGCCTAGAGGTATAGTAGAAGATGTAACTGTTTGTTGTGGCCCGTTTACTATACTAGCAGATTTTGTTGTTTTAGATACTCGTGAGCTAGACGGAACACTTATCCTAGGTCGACCTTTCTTAGCAACTGCTGGTGTGAATATAAATTGCAAACAAGGCTTATTAACTTTAAGTGTAGGACAAGAGAGTGTTGCATTCCGCATTAAAGATAGCATGAGATATTCCATTGCTCAAGATGATAAATGCTATGCTATTGATCCCTTAGAGACGGCCTCGGCCGACACCGTTACTAATGCTTTATCTAGTGATCCGCTAGAGTTGTGTTTGATTTCAGGGATTGATAATGCGTTAGACGACCCAGAGCAGCGCTTATGGCAAGATGAGCTAGATGAACAACAGGCAACATTCACACCCTTACATGCGCCTCCACACATCGAACCAGCTTCGAGTCGGATTACTACTTCATATGAGAATCCACCAGAACTTACTCTGAAGGAGCTGCCTGACCACTTAGAGTACGCATTTCTGGGAAAGGATCGCCAGTTACCTGTCATTATCAATGCGAATCTATCTCCCGAGCAGAAAGAGCAACTGATTAGGCTACTCAAGAAGCATGTCCGAGCTATTGCCTGGCAGTTGGCAGACATCAGAGGCATCTCTGAAACCTTCTACAAACATCGGATATTTTTGATGAAGCATTCAAACCAGTCAGACAACCGCAGCGCCGACTTAACCCTCAGATGCAGGAAGTCGTAAAGAAAGAAGTACTCAAGCTTCTAGATGCCGGTATCATCTATCCCATCGCCGACAGTCCTTGGGTCAGTCCAACTCAAGTTGTTCCGAAGAAAGGAGGAATCACCGTCATCCATAATCCAAAGGGTGAACTCATTCCCACCCGAACAGTTACAGGATGGAGAGTCTGCATTGATTATCGACGACTAAATGATGCCACCAAGAAGGATCACTTTCCACTACCGTTCATTGATCAGATGCTTGAACGATTGGCGGGTCATGAATACTACTGCTTCTTAGACGGGATGTCCAATTACTTTTAGATCCCCATTGAGCTTGCTGATCAAGAGAAGACAACCTTCACATGCCCATTCGGTACGTTTGCTTATCGTCGTATTCCCTTTGGATTATGTAATGCTCCCGCTACTTTTCAGAGATGCATGCTCGCAATATTTGGAGACCTGGTAGAGAATGTGGTAGAGGTGTTCATGGATGACTTCTCTGTCTATGGAGATTCTTTTTCAAAGTGTTTGGCTAATCTGGATAAGGTGTTAGCTCGTTGTGAGGAGACTAACCTAGCTCTTAGCTGGGAGAAATGTCACTTCATGGTTACAGACGGTATTGTTCTTGGCCATAGAATATCTAAGACAGGTATAGAAGTCGATCGTGCCAAGCTTGAGACCATTGCCAGTCTACCACCGCCGACCTCAGTCAATACAGTTCGAAGCTTCCTCGGTCATGCTGGATTCTACAGGCGATTCATCCAAGACTTCTCCAAGATCGCTCTACCAATGACCAAGCTACTCGAGAAAGATGCTCCGTTCGTCTTTGACAAAGCCTGTCTTGAAGCCTTTGAGACTCTGAAGACTCAACTGACCACCGCACCGATTCTTACAGCACCAGATTGGAATCTCCCATTCAAAATCATGTGCGATGCTAGTGATTTCGCCGTTGGCGCAGTTCTTGGTCAGAGAAAGGAGAAGAAATTTCATCCTATCTACTTTGCGAGCAAGACACTCAATGATGCTCAGAGAAACTACACTACCACGGAGAAGGAACTCCTAGCTATCGTTTTCTCCTTTGATAAATTTAGACAGTATCTGGTCCTCTCACATACCATCATCTACACAGATCATGCTACTCTGCGCCATCTCTTAGCTTAGCAAGATTCGAAGCCACGTCTCATCTGGTGGATCCTTCTCCTCCAAGAATTCGACATAGAAATTAAAGACAAGAAAGGAGCAAAGAACTTAGCAGCAGATCATCTTTCTCGACTCGAGGAATCACAAACAGGTAAGTCTGCTACCCCTATCAATGATTCTTTCCCTGACGAGCTGTTGCGTGTTGAGACGTATGAACAGGTTAACAGCATAGCTATTGAGCCCTGGGCAATCCCTCACGCTCAAGATTTGAGTAATGCCATCGATTCGGAAGAGCCATGGTATGCTACCCTGGCCAATTATCTTTCTCACGGCATTATCCCTCCTGAGCTGGATTATAATGCACGTAAGAAATTGCTTAAAGAAGCCAAGTCATACTTCTGGGATGAGCCTTTCTTATACCGCATCAGTCTTGACGGGATGATCCGGAGATGTGTCTCTTACAATGAAGCAGCGGACATCATTCACAAATGCCATGAAGGACCGTTCGGAGGACATTTCGGAGGCAACCGCACGGCGAGAAAGGTACTCAAAACAGGTTTCTACTGGCCCTCAATTTTTAGTGATTGCGATGTTTATGCTAGACGTTGTGATGCTTGCCAGCGATCAGGTAACATCTCTAACCGTAATGAGATGCCCCAAACTGTTTCTTTAACTGTTGAAATCTTTGATGTCTGGGGAATTGATTTTATGGGTCCGTTCACGCCCTCCAACGGAAACAAGTACATTCTCGTCGCCGTTGATTATGTTTCTAAGTGGGCCGAAGCTGAGGCTTTACCCACTAATGATTCTAGAGTGGTGGGATGGTTCCTTACTCGTCTTTTCACGCATTTTGGTTCACCGCGCTTCATCATAAGCGATAGGGGTACCCACTTCCACGGACAATTCGATCGGGTGTGCAAACGCTTTGGTGTCACCCACCGAATGTCCACGACTTATCATCCTCAAGCGAACGGCCAAGCGGAAGTGACAAACCGTGAGCTCAAGCGTATTCTTGATAGGACGGTTGGCCGGTCTCGCAAGGACTGGTCATCTAAGCTCAATGATGCCTTATGGGCATATCGTACTGCCTACAAGACTCCCATCGGTACCTCACCGTATCAGCTGGTCTATGGCAAGTCATGTCATTTACCAGTTGAGCTTCAGCACAAGGCATTCTGGGCTAACAAAGAGTTGAATATGAGCTATGCAGTAGCAGGTAATAACCGCCATGACCAGATCGCTGAGCTTGAGGATCACCGACTCCACGCATATGAAAGCACGAGGTTATATAAAGAGCGCACGAAGAAAATTCATGACTCTCAATTGAAGACGATCAAGCAGTTCTATCCCGGAGAACAAGTGCTTTTATATAACTCTCGCTTGAAACTGTTTCTGGGTAAATTAAAATCCCGGTGGTCCGGCCCTTATACCGTGGTCCGCCAGACACCCTTAGGCAGCGTCTATATTTAATTGCACGATCAGGAGCCGTTCGCAGTCAACGGGCATAGGCTTAAGCAGTACCTGCAAGGATTAGCTGTCTCTTCCATCGACGTGCACTATTTCACTTTGGGATCCTGACACGAATCCAGGTATCGTCTGGCTCACGGACGTTAAACAAGAGCGCTTCATGGGAGGCCACCCACGGCTGGAGTCAGTTACGTTCATTTTGAGTCGTTTTTAAAATCATGTTTGATTTTCAAAAAAAAAAAAGCCGCCGGTTTTAATGTAGTTTCGGCGAAAACCTACCAAATTTTTGTCGAGGCCATGTTTTCGAAACTTCGCCTGATCCTCCTGTCCACACTTTTCGAACCAAAAACCCCACATTCTCGCCGAAACCATTCCCTTCTTTAAAACTAAAATTTTCGCCGAAAATTCCCATTCATATTCGCCGAAACTCCTTGTACAATTCTCCGGTTTATCCTAACTGCCGATTTCACCGAAACCATGCCCTAATTTTCGCCGAAACTCCTGTGCTCCCCCTTCGACAATTTAAGCGACCCCACCCTTTTATTTTCGGTTCACAATCCGAAAACTCCAATCCCTCGCCTCCCCTGCTTTGAGCACGAAACACCACCATCCGCCACCATCGACTTAGCCACCGATTGCTCCACTCGCCGCCGCCGATCGCCTTGCCACCATCGGAGCCTCTTTCCCAGCAGCCGATCACCTTGCCACCTTGTCCAGCCCCTGGTTTGAAACCCTAGAATCGGAGCTTCTCAGCTCTGGTTCCAGCCGACCCAGTTTTCAAGTTTTCCATCATTTTCGTGGATTTCCAATCGTTTTCTTGAATCATGTCTTCTCGGGCCCCCAAGCGTTTTCAGACTACCAGTGCAAATAGAGCACATCGATCCTCAGCTCGCCAGAGTAGGACGCCACCTCCTCATCGACCCGCACCAGCTGCACAGATATCGACGGCTGTAGCCATCATTCCCGAGGATGCGCCTACCCCTGCGACTCCCATCTCCTCTATTCCTACACCTGCCAATGGAGTCGTGCATCCTTTCATCGCCGCCCTGGAGCCGCACCAGTTCGAGGTCTTTCAGAAGATCAAAGACATCCCTCCGGCTAAGGTGGCAGTTCTGTCCCTTGACAGTCTCAAAGCGCACAATCCGGCTTGGCACTCGACAATTGACACCGCTCTTAATAAAGCCGGATTGCGAGTGCTGACAACTCATGGATCCCCGTACCCGCTCGTCGCCCTCCAGGAGTTCTGGAGTTCATTTCGGCGCCTCACCCCGAAGCCCTTTCGTGAGCAGAACTTCGTTTCCTTTCGCCTCGGTGGTGTTCTTCATGAGAAGTCCCTTCGCGAGTTCGGCCGCTTGCTGGATCCGCACATTAATTTCGATACCGCATTAGCGGGCTTTGAGGACACATACTCCATCCCCAGTGCTCCTTACCCGGATGTCTGGAAATGGGCATGCTGCGAGGATGAGAGCTCACCTATCGTCCACCCCACGATCGGTGACATCTTTCACCCTGTTCTTAAGTTCATGCATTATGTTTGGGTGCAATCTCTGTGTTTTTGCAGCAAGATGAGCCGCCACCACGTTTCTCTGGAGGAGCTCGTATTGTTCCGTGCTTTAGAGGAGGATACCAACCTACACCCCGGCTGGTGGCTTGCACGATTCTTTCACAAGCGCACTACCGCCAAAAGCTTCCGACTGAGCTTCCAGGAGGCCCCTTCATTTCTATTCTAATCGACAACCTCCAGCTCGGTGATAAATGGGGCTCCGATATTCCTCGTATCCCGATTGAGCATGTAGGCGCTGAACTTGCCATAGCACGGCGCATCGACCTTTCCGAAACTATTGAGCATTGCACTTCGCTCCCTCATCGCACGGCCCAGCCAGTTGACCGCCCATCGTCGCGAGCACAGATCACCGCGGAAATGAATGAAAGGCTGGCGCGCATTGAGAAGTGGCAGCTAGACTACTCGGCTGGTTCGTTGAAATGGCAAGAAGAACCGAGTGGCACATGAGGAGACTCAGAATGAGAGTTGGTCCACTCTACAGCAATTCATGGCTGACCAATCAGCCAGAAACATGGACGAGCTCGCATGGCGACGGCAGATGGAGCAGCGGTTCGCCATATCATCCATTCCCACTGCACCTCCACCTCCTCCTGCGGAGCAGTGATCAGGTTGTTTCTATCTTTTTCCTTTCTTTTCTTTCTTCTTTTCGGGTCTCGACCCAATTTTATTCTGTGTGGAACCGGGGCACTTGTCCCGGTATCCTTTTGATCTTTTTGTTGTTTTTGTGTCTGTAGGAACTTGAGTAGCTACTCCGCTCCGCTCCGGACTTTCCGTGTTCATCCTCTACACCGACCATCACCTTCCAGGTTCTTCGTATAACTCTACTCTAGTTAGTTCTGTGAGGACACAGAACAGTTTAAGTGTGGGGTAGGGTGTTAGATAACCATGCATGATCTTGATTGCCTATATCTTTGTGTGTGCCTCGTGATTCCTGTCCAGCTCTCTAGCATCGAATTGCTCAATGCTTGACTTTGGATGTTAAATTGACTTCAATTTTGAACAATGACGTCTAGACTGTTCCACTTAGAACCTGTAACCAACGTGACCAAACTGATATTAAATGAGTCTAGGTCAGAACAGATCATAAATCACTTCAGTAGCTAAAACTTGAATTAATTGAATTAATTGGTTTGTTAATAACAAAGCTCGATAACACCGATCTAAGATGATAGATGCTAGCTTCTCCCATGTTTTTCACTTCATATTTGTACACCTGTGATTGTGGCTTGAGATTAGACGGAAATCCAATTCGAAATCTTGTGTAAAAAAGTTATAACTAGCTAGGAATAAGTGGCTAAATGGTTAAATCAAGTAATTAAGTGTGCAAATCAATGCTAAGTTCTTTTAAGTGCTAAAAATAAAGCTAGGCAAGCCCGACACCTAAGTGAAGTGTTCGGGTTGAGCACTAGCAAAAGCACAAATACTGTGAGCTAGGCAGGTCCAACACCTAAGTGAAGTGTTTGGTATCGAGCACTAGTATGCAGTAAATAAATTGAAGGAAGAAGTTGAACTTGAAATAAATCATTGTTTAAATCGGTCCTAGCTAGAACATGTAACGCACAGATCTAGAAACGGATGAAGTTGAGTGAATAGCCACGTCACTTTTCCTACCTCCGTATCCACATCATGGCTAGAGCTTAAAGTCTTTTTGATTAGAATTGGTGTTATCATAGTCGGTTGATTGTGATTAATTGTTTTGCCAAGAAACGAGTTTTGTTAAAACCACTACTTGAAGTGTGCAGAAATTAGTGAGATCGAAAACTTATTTTGTTGATGTTCTTGCATGTGTAGGTCACTCTTTCTACGTGGAACAATCTAAACCAAATTGTTAGAATTGAATCTCAGTTTAATCTCGTGTCATTTGTGATTTTGAGTGTGTTCTAGTTCAGTTTTCTTGAGGACAAGCAAAAGCTTAAGTGTGGGGTATTTGATGACACTCGATTTGACGTGATTATCAGCCTCATTTAAGCAACATTTCTTTGCTTAAGACATGGTTTTTAGGGTAGAATAACGAATATTCAATCAATTGCCCTATCTCGTGCCACTTGTGTTACCTTGGCCCTTTTCGGGTCTATTTGATGGTTTTCTAGTGTTTTTGCGTAAGCACAGGTTTTTGCCGTCAAATAAAGTAACCATGGATATGTCTGAAGCATTGGAACCGCGAGGAATTGAACCGGAGTCGGTCAAAGAAGCCATTCAAGTTTGAACAAATTCTGCCCAGTTCATACACACAATTTCGGCGAAACTACCCTTGGATTTCGCCGAAAATGGAAGAAGAAGAAATCACTGGCCGACTGTAAGGAAATTTTTGGCGAAGATACCATGGAGGTTTCACCGAAACCAAAAGGAGGAATTCACTGTCCCGAGTTTGAAGAAATTTTCGCCGAAACCCCTCTACTAATTTCGGCGAAACTCCCAGTGAAAAAAAAGGAAATTTCCGGGTTAGTATAAATAGAGATCCGGGCGGCTAATTTGAGAGCCCATCACTTTTTACAACACACAAAAAGAACGACGAGAGAGAGAGACTGGAGGAGTAACAAGAGTTCGAGGAGCAGGAACGGATCGTGACGCCATCCATCCATCTCGGAGATCCAGGTTTAGGAGTTGAAGATTCAGCAGATTGAAGCTGCCAGGAAACATCAAAATTAGGTTTTACAGTTCTTCTATGTCTTCCTACCTGAGATGTATTCTTTGTCTGTTTTCGATTCTTCTGGATTGAATATGAGTAGCTGAACTTGTGTAGCTTAGATTAGATGAACCCTAAGTGAACCATGGCTTAAAGCGGTCACGGATCGGCGGTGATTAGATTCGAAGTTCATTCAGTTTCATCTTTCATGTTTGATTCGTTCTTTGTTTTTGTGTTTCTTGTCTGGTTTGGCCGCCTAGATTAGATTCTCGTTAAGCTAAGGATAGAAGCGAACGCTCGCCTTACTTTAGAACATCGAATTGAACAATTAACCTTATAATTGGAGTATGCCTTTTGTAGGAACCGATTAGGGTTAATCCATTGCAAGAGTAACTCATTAATCATTGAAATTTGCACCAGTTAAGTTAAGTCGTTGCGAGAGGCGACCGTACCCGGGTGGCTAATTAATCGTGGTAGCTAGATCGGATAGAGCGAACGTTCGCCAGTCTTAAACCTAAGGGTCAGGAGTTATGATGGTGTCTGTGAACTGAATGAACTAGAATCGAAAATCGCTGGTCTGTTGATAGCTGTTGCTCTGGTGATCTAAGGGGGATTCGAAGTCTAAGCCTGTCTGTCATCTTTCTAGTCAATCAATCAATCTTTAATCTTTCTTCGGTTTAATTTTCATTTCTTCTTATTTTTGCATTCTTAGTATAGAAGTCGTGGAACTCACACCACGCACAACTTGTGTTTGAACTCGAATTAAAACTGTCAACTCCCTGGAGTAAGGAGGTAGAGGAAACCCCTGTAATACAATCTGCTATAGCCTTTTATTAGTATTAGTAGTTATTTGGTTGAACGCATCACAACGACATGTTCATCAGTGACCGTACCCGGGCGGCTAGTTAATCTTGGTAGTTAGATCGGATAGAGCGAACGTTCGCCGATCTTAAACCTAAGGGTAAGGAGTTATGGTGGTGTATAGAAACCGATTGAATTAGAATTGAAAACCGCTGATCTGTTGATTGCCAATGCTCTGGTGATCTAAGGGGGATTCGAAATCTAAGTTCGTCTATCTTCTCTTCAATGCTACAAGGTTACCAAGAGACACACCAACGAGAGCATCAAAGTGGCGATAGAGATAACCAAGAGATGCTTCATGAACATCAACAATGCTCATCGAGAACCCAATCTGCCTTGGATAATATCTCTTCAATGCTGCAAGCTGATCTCGCGACGGACATCAAGCTCGAGCAACCAAAGCAGTTAACGACAGAAGACGCTCAGGAGATGTTCGAAGAAGAAGATGAGCCCGTCCATGACTATTATGAGCTAGCAGCATCTGATGAAGAATCCTTGGCGGTGGTGGTTGATAAAGACATAGAGCCAATCCATCCTGAAGTTGAAGCCAAAGAGGAGCACATAGAAATCGAGGAGATATCCTCAATTGAACTTCCGCCAAGCCAACCTATAGATCAAGCCAGAGACGAGCACGTGGGAATCAAAGATGTCAAGGATTTGGAAGTATACACACTCGATCCCGAGAGACCTCTTGATGAGCATCAGGTCGAGAAGATGGAGCTCATTGATCATGCCACGCCGTACTACCTCTTTCCTCCTCCAGAAGGAGAATTCAAGAAGAACTGGTCATCCAACCAGAACCACGATCTACTGGAACACTACCGGTTACATCACCCTGCTGGAGTGCTACATGGCACTCGACCACTAGCCTTGAAGAAGACGATTGACTTCAAGGAACTCCTAAGTTCGGGTCCCTAACAGGTACCGTCCGGCTCAAGGACGTTAAAAGAGAGCGCTTCGTGGGAGGCAACCCACGGCTGGAGTCCGTTTTTGAATTATTGAGTCAGTCTTTTTCGTCGTTCGAGTCGGTTTCGGGGAGCCAAAGTGTCAGTTTTCTTTTATTTTCGTCTATTTTAATTTTTTTGTGTCAGGTCAAATTTTCGCCGAAAATTCCTCAGATTTTTCGGCGAAAACCTTAGTCTGTTTAAGTTAGTTCTGTTTTTGAAGTAGTTTTCGCGAAAAACCTCTAAATGTTTTCGGCGAAAATGTTTAGTTATGTCGTCTGTCATTGTTTTCAAAGTAGTTTTCGCCGAAAACTTCACTAGTTTTCGGCGAAAAACTTAGTTGGGTCAGAAAATTTTCGAAAACTTAAAAAAAAAACAGAAAGAGTCAAAATATTTTCAAAATTCCACTAACCGTCTTTGTTCGACTTTTATTATGTGTGGACTCGGGGCACTTGTCCCGGTATCCTTTTGATCTTTTTGTTGTTTTTGTTTTTGTAGGAACTCGAGTAGCTACTCCGCTCCGCTCCGGGCTATCCGTGTTCATCCACTACACCGACCATCACCTTCTAGGTTCTTCGTATCTCTCTACTCTAGTTTAGTCCTGTGAGGACACAGAACCGTTTAAGTGTGGGGTAGGATTCTAGGATTATGCATGATCTTGCTTAATTTTCTGTGATTCTATGGTTCATTTTTGAAATTTCTCTAGCACAGAATTGCTCAATTCTTGACTTTTGATGTTAAATTGACTTCAATTTTAAACAATGACATCAAGACTATTCCACTTAGAACCTGTAACCAACGTGTTGACGCTGATATTAAATGAGTATAGGTCAGAACAGATCATAAATCACTTCGGTAGTTGAAACTTGAATTAATTGACTTGTTAATCACAAAGCTCGATAACACCGTTCTAAGATGATAAATGCTAGCCTCTTCCATGTTTTTTACTCCATATTTGTTCACCTGTGATTGTGGCTTGAGATTAGGCGGAAATCCAATTCGAAATCTTGTGTAAAAAGTTATAACTAGCTAGGATCAAATGGCTAAATTGTTAAATCAAGTAATCAAGTTGTGCTAATCAATGTTAAGTTCTTTAAAGTGTTGAAAATAAAGCTAGGCAAGCCCGACACCTAAGTGAAGTGTTCGGGTTGAGCACTAACATAAGCACAAATACTGTGAGCTAGGCAGGTCCAACACCTAAGTGAAGTGTTTGGTATCGAGCACTAGTATGCAGTAAATAAATTAAAGGAAGAAGTCGAAACTTGAAATTAATTATTGTTTAAATCGGTCCTAGCTAGAACATGTAACGTACAGATCTAGAAACGGATGAAGTCGAGTCGATAGCCACGTCACTTTTCCTACCTTCGCATCCACATAATGGCTAGAGCTTAAAGTCTTTTTGATTAGAATTGGTGTTATCGTAGTCGGTTAATTATGATTAATTGTTTTGCCAAGAAACGAGCTTTGTTAAAACCACTACTTGAAGTGTGCAGAAATTAGTGAGATCGAAAACTTGTTTGGTTGATGTTCTTGCATGTGTAGGTCACTCTTTCTACGTGGAACAGTCTAAACCAAATTGTTAGAATTGAATCTCGGTTTAATCTCGTGTCATTTGTGAATTTGAGTGTGTTCTAGTTCAGTTTGCTTGAGGACAAGCAAAAGCTTAAGTGTGGGGTATTGATGACACTCGATTTGACGTGATTATCAGCCTCATTTAAGCAATATTTCCTTGCTTGAAATGTGGTTTTAGGGGTAAAATAGCGAATATTCACTCAACTACCCTATTTCCTACCGATTTGGTTACTTTGGCCCTTTTTGGGTCTATTTGATGGTTTTCTAGTATTTTTGTGAAAGCACAGGTTTTTGCCATCATTTATGTAGCCACGGACGTGTTCAAGACCTCAAGGAGTGAACCAGAAATCGAACCAGAGTCAAAACCGAAGATCAAACTGCCCAGCACAATGTTTTCGCCGAAAAGACTATGAGGATTTCGACGAAAATACCTTCAGAAACTCACAGGCAACGTCAGCTGATTTACACTGAAGTTTTCGGCGAAAACTTCCTTAAGTTTTCGCCAAAAATCATAGAAGAAATCAAACAGGGGATTTTAACTAAAGTTTTCAGCGAAAATTATTTGATATTTTCGCCGAAAATATCTTCCAAATCCGGCGCTGTATTGGAAACCCTAAGCGTACCTATTTAAAGAGAAGCAGCCGGCAGCCAAAAGGAGACAATCACTATTCATATTTTCACAAATCAGACTTTTGAGAGTCAGCCGACTCTAGGGTCGATAGATAGAGTTTAGAGAGTTCGAAGATCCTTGGAGAGATCGTGACGCCATCCTTCCCCTCGGAGAACTCGGAGCTGAAAGTTGAAGATCCAGGAGATTGAAGCTTCGCGGGAGTCGTCAGAATTAGGTTTTTCAGTTCTTATCTGTTCTTCCTCCGTATGATGATCTTCATTGTTGCCTTTGATTCTCTTGTTTCTGATATGAGTAACTGAACTTGTAGAGCTTAGATTAGATGAACCCTAAGTGACCCAGGGCTTTAAAGCGGTCACGGATCGGCGGTAATTAGATTCAAAGTTCAATCAGTTTCTCTTTGCATGGTTGTTTTGTTCTTGATTGTTTATGTTTCTTCTCTGGTTGGTTGCCTAGATTAGGTTTTTGCAAGCTAGGGTTAGTTGCTAGACGATTCCCTGCTTGGGCGCTTAAACTTGTCTTCCTTGATCACCTAGCTTAGAATCTTGTTCAAGTTGAGGATAGAAGCGAACGCTCGCCTCACTTTAAAACATCAATACAACCAGTTAACCTTATAATTGGAGTGTGCCTTTCGTAGGAACCGGTTAGGGTTAATCCACTGCAAGAGTAACTCATAAATCATTAGTAATTGCACCAGTTAATTAAGTCGTTGCGAGAGGCGACCGTACCCGGGCGGCTAGTTAATCTTGGTAGTTAGATCGGATAGAGCGAACGTTCGCCGATCTTAAACCTAAGGGTAAGGAGTTATGGTGGTGTATAGAAACCGATTGAATTAGAATTGAAAACCGCTGATCTGTTGATTGCCAATGCTCTGGTGATCTAAGGGGGATTCGAAATCTAAGTTCGTCTATCTTCTCTTCAATGCTACAAGGTTACCAAGAGACACACCAACGAGAGCATCAAAGTGGCGATAGAGATAACCAAGAGATGCTTCATGAACATCAACAATGCTCGTCGAGAACCCAATCTGCCTTGGATAATATCTCTTCAATGCTGCAAGCTGATCTCACGATGGACATCAAGCTCGAGCAACCAAAGCAGTTAACGACAGAAGACGCTCAGGAGATGTTCGAAGAAGAAGATGAGCCCGTCCATGACTATTATGAGCTAGCAGCATCTGATGAAGAATCCTTGGCGGTGGTGGTTGATAAAGACATAGAGCCAATCCATCCTGAAGTTGAAGCCAAAGAGGAGCACATAGAAATCGAGGAGATATCCTCAATTGAACTTCCGCCAAGGCAACCTATAGATCAAGCCAGAGACGAGCACGTGGGAATCAAAGACGTCAAGGATTTGGAAGTATACACACTCGATCCCGAGAGACCTCTTGATGAGCATCAGGTCGAGAAGATGGAGCTCATTGATCATGCCACGCCGTACTACCTCTTTCCTCCTCCAGAAGGAGAATTCAAGAAGAACTGGTCATCCAACCAGAACCACGATCTACTGGAACACTACCGGTTACATCACCCTGCTGGAGTGCTACATGGCACTCAACCGCTAGCCTTGAAGAAGACGATTGACTTCAAGGAACTCCTAAGTTGGGGTCCCTAACAGGTACCGTCCGGCTCAAGGACGTTAAAAGAGAGCGCTTCGTGGGAGGCAACCCACGGCTGGAGTCCATTTTTGAATTATTGAGTCAATCTTTTTCATCGTTCGAGTCGGTTTCGGGGAGCCAAAGTGTCAGTTTTCTTTTATTTTCGTCTATTTTAATTTTTTTGTGCCAGGTCAAATTTTCACCGAAAATTCCTCAGATTTTTCGGCGAAAACCTTAGTCTGTTTAAGTCTGTTCTGTTTTTGAAGTAGTTTTCGCCGAAAACCTCTAAATGTTTTCGGCGAAAATGTTTAGTTAAGTCGTCTGTCATTGTTTTCAAAGTAGTTTTCGCCGAAAACTTCAATAGTTTTCGGCGAAAAACTTAGTTGGGTCAGAAAATTTTCGAAAACTTAAAAAAAAAACAGAAAGAGTCAAAATATTTTCAAAATTCCACTAACCGTCTTTGTTCGACTTTTATTCTGTGTGGATTCGGGGCACTTGTCCCGGTATCCTTTTGATCTTTTTGTTGTTTTTGTTTTTGTAGGAACTCGAGTAGCTACTCCGCTCCGCTCCGGGCTATCCGTGTTCATCCACTACACCGACCATCACCTTCCAGGTTCTTCGTATCTCTCTACTCTAGTTTAGTCCTGTGAGGACACAGAACCGTTTAAGTGTGGGGTAGGATTCTAGGATTATGCATGATCTTGCTTAATTTTCTGTGATTCTATGGTTCATTTTTGAAATTTCTCTAGCACAGAATTGCTCAATTCTTGACTTTTGATGTTAAATTGACTTCAATTTTAAACAATGACGTCAAGACTATTCCACTTAGAACCTGTAACCAACGTGTTGGCACTGATATTAAATGAGTATAGGTCAGAATAGATCATAAATCACTTCGGTAGTTGAAACTTGAATTAATTGACTTGTTAATCACAAAGCTCGATAACACCGTTCTAAGATGATAAATGCTAGCCCTCTCCCATGTTTTTTTACTCCATATTTGTTCACCTGTGATTGTGGCTTGAGATTAGGCGGAAATCCAATTCGAAATCTTGTGTAAAAAGTTATAACTAGCTAGGATCAAATGGCTAAATTGTTAAATCAAGTAATCAAGTTGTGCTAATCAATGTTAAGTTCTTTAAAGTGTTGAAAATAAAGCTAGGCAAGCCCGACACCTAAGTGAAGTGTTCGGGTTGAGCACTAGCATAAGCACAAATACTGTGAGCTAGGCAGGTCCAACACCTAAGTGAAGTGTTTGGTATCGAGCACTAGTATGCAGTAAATAAATTAAAGGAAGAAGTCGAAACTTGAAATTAATTATTGTTTAAATCGGTCCTAGCTAGAACATGTAACGTACAGATCTAGAAACGGATAAAGTCGAGTCGATAGCCACGTCACTTTTCCTACCTCCGCATCCACATAATGGCTAGAGCTTAAAGTCTTTTTGATTAGAATTGGTGTTATCGTAGTCGGTTAATTATGATTAATTGTTTTGCCAAGAAACGAGCTTTGTTAAAACCACTACTTGAAGTGTGCAGAAATTAGTGAGATCGAAAACTTGTTTGGTTGATGTTCTTGCATGTGTAGGTCACTCTTTCTACGTGGAACAGTCTAAACCAAATTGTTAGAATTGAATCTCGGTTTAATCTCGTGTCATTTGTGATTTTGAGTGTGTTCTAGTTCAGTTTGCTTGAGGACAAGCAAAAGCTTAAGTGTGGGGTATTGATGACACTCGATTTGACGTGATTATCAGCCTCATTTAAGCGACATTTCCTTGCTTGAAACGTGGTTTTAGGGGTAAAATAGCGAATATTCACTCAACTACCCTATTTCCTACCGATTTGGTTACTTTGGCCCTTTTTGGGTCTATTTGATGGTTTTCTAGTATTTTTGTGAAAGCACAGGTTTTTGCCATCATTTATGTAGCCACGGACGTGTTCAAGACCTCAAGGAGTGAACCAGAAATCGAACCAGAGTCAGAACCAAAGATCAAACTGCCCAGCACAATGTTTTCGCCGAAAAGACTATGAGGATTTCGACGAAAATACCTTCAGAAACTCACAGGCAACATAAGCTGATTTACATTGAAGTTTTCGGCGAAAACTTCCTTAAGTTTTCGCCAAAAATCATAGAAGAAATCAAACAGGGGATTTTAACTAAAGTTTTCAGCGAAAATTATTTGATATTTTTGCCAAAAATATCTTCCAAATCCGGCGCTGTATTGGAAACCCTAAGCGTACCTATTTAAAGAGAAGCAGCCGGCAGCCAAAAGGAGACAATCACTATTCATATTTTCACAAATCAGACTTTTGAGAGTCAGCCGACTCTAGGGTCGATAGATAGAGTTTAGAGAGTTCGAAGATCCACGGAGAGATCGTGACGCCATCCTTCCCCTCGGAGAACTCGGAGCTGAAAGTTGAAGATCCAGGAGATTGAAGCTTCGCGGGAGTCGTCAGAATTAGGTTTTTCAGTTCTTATCTGTTCTTCCTCCGTATGATGATCTTCATTGTTGCCTTTGATTCTCTTGTTTCTGATATTAGTAACTGAACTTGTAGAGCTTAGATTAGATGAACCCTAAGTGACCCAGGGCTTTAAAGCGGTCACGGATCGGCGGTAATTAGATTCAAAGTTCAATCAGTTTCTCTTTGCATGGTTGTTTTGTTCTTGATTGTTTATGTTTCTTCTCTGGTTGGTTGCCTAGATTAGGTTTTTGCAAGCTAGGGTTAGTCGCTAGACGGTTCCCCACTTTGGCGCTTAAACTTGTCTTCCTTGATCACCTAGCTTAGAATCTTGTTAAAGTTGAGGATAGAAGCGAACGCTCGCCTCACTTTAAAACATCAATTCAACCAGTTAACCTTATAATTGGAGTGTGCCTTTCGTAGGAACCGGTTAGGGTTAACCCACTGCAAGAGTAACTCATAAATTATTAGTAATTGCACCAGTTAATTAAGTCGTTGCGAGAGGCGACCGTACCCGGGCGGCTAGTTAATCTTGGTAGTTAGATCGGATAGAGCGAACGTTCGCCGATCTTAAACTTAAGGGTAAGGAGTTATGGTGGTGTATAGAAACCGATTGAATTAGAATTGAAAACCGCTGATCTGTTGATTGCCAATGCTCTGGTGATCTAAGTGGGATTCGAAATCTAAGTTCGTCTATCTTCTCTTCAATGCTACAAGGTTACCAAGAGACACACCAACGAGAGCATCAAAGTGGCGATAGAGATAACCAAGAGATGCTTCATGAACATCAACAATGCTCGTCGAGAACCCAATCTGCCTTGGATAATATCTCTTCAATGCTGCAAGCTGATCTCGCGACTGACATCAAACTCGAGCAACCAAAGCAGTTAACGACAGAAGACGCTCAGGAGATGTTCGAAGAAGAAGATGAGCCTGTCCATGACTATTATGAGCTAGAAGCATCTGATGAAGAATCCTTGGCGGTGGTGGTTGATAAAGACATAGAGCCGATCCATCCTAAAGTTGAAGCCAAAGAGGAGCACATAGAAATCGAGGAGATATCCTCAATTGAACTTCCGCCAAGGCAACCTATAGATCAAGCCAGAAATGAGCACATGGGAATCAAAGACGTCAAGGATTTGGAAGTATAGACACTCAATCCCGAGAGACCTCTTGATGAGCATCAGGTCGAGAAGATGGAGCTCATTGATCATGCCACGCCGTACTACCTCTTTCCTCCTCCAGAAGGAGAATTCAAGAAGAACTGGTCATCCAACCAGAACCACGATCTAGTGGAACACTACCGGTTACATCACCCTGCTAGAGTGCCACATGGCACTCAACCGCTAGCCTTGAAGAAGATGATTGACTTCAAGGAACTCCTAAGTTGGGGTCCCTAACAGGTACCGTCCGGCTCAAGGACGTTAAAAGAGAGCGCTTCGTGGGAGGCAACCCACGGTTGGAGTCCGTTTTTGAATTATTGAGTCAGTCTTTTTCGTCGTTCGAGTCGGTTTCGGTGAGCCAAAGTGTCAGTTTTCTTTTATTTTCGTCTATTTTAATTTTTTTGTGCCAGGTCAAATTTTCGCCGAAAATTCCTCAGATTTTTTGGCGAAAACCTTAGTCTGTTTAAGTCTGTTCTGTTTTTGAAGTAGTTTTCGCCGAAAAACCTCTAAATGTTTTCGGCGAAAATGTTTAGTTAAGTCGTCTGTCATTGTTTTCAAAGTAGTTTTCGCCGAAAACTTCACCAGTTTTCGGCGAAAAACTTAGTTGGGTCAGAAAATTTTCGAAAACTTAAAAAAAACAGAAAGAGTCAAAATATTTTCAAAATTCCACTAACCGTCTTTGTTCGACTTTTATTCTGTGTGGATTCGGGGCACTTGTCCCGGTATCCTTTTGATCTTTTGTTGTTTTTGTTTTTGTAGGAACTCGAGTAGCTACTCCGCTCCGCTCCGGGCTATCCGTGTTCATCCACTACACCGACCATCACCTTCTAGGTTCTTCATATCTCTCTACTCTAGTTTAGTCCTGTGAGGACACAGAATCATTTAAGTGTGGGGTAGGATTCTAGGATTATGCATGATCTTGCTTAATTTTCTGTGATTCTATGGTTCATTTTTGAAATTTCTCTAGCACAGAATTGTTAAATTCTTGACTTTTGATGTTAAATTGACTTCAATTTTAAACAATGACGTCAAGACTGTTCCACTTAGAACCTGTAACCAACGTGTTGGCACTGATATTAAATGAGTCTAGGTCAGAACAGATCATAAATCACTTCGGTAGTTGAAACTTGAATTAATTGACTTGTTAATCACAAAGCTCGATAACACAGTTCTAAGATGATAAATGCTAGCCTCTCCCATGTTTTTTACTCCATATTTGTTCACCTGTGATTGTGGCTTGAGATTAGGCGGAAATCCAATTCGAAATCTTGTGTAAAAAGTTATAACTAGCTAGGATCAAATGGCTAAATTGTTAAATCAAGTAATCAAGTTGTGCTAATCAATGTTAAGTTCTTTAAAGTGTTGAAAATAAAGCTAGGCAAGCCCGACACCTAAGTGAAGTGTTTGGGTTGAGCACTAGCAAAGCACAAATACTGTGAGCTAGGCAGGTCCAACACCTAAGTGAAGTGTTTGGTATCGAGCACTAGTATGCAGTAAATAAATTAAAGGAAGAAGCCGAAACTTGAAATTAATTATTGTTTAAATCGGTCCTAGCTAGAACATGTAACGTACAGATCTAGAAACGATGAAGTCGATTCGATAGCCACGTCACTTTTCCTACCTCCGCATCCACAAAATGGCTAGAGCTTAAAGTCTTTTTGTTTAGAATTGGTGTTATCGTACTCGGTTAATTATGATTAATTGTTTTGCCAAGAAACGAGCTTTGTTAAAACCACTACTTGAAGTGTGCAGAAATTAGTGAGATCGAAAACTTGTTTGGTTGATGTTCTTGCATGTGTAGGTCACTCTTTCTACGTGGAACAGTCTAAACCAAATTGTTAGAATTGAATCTCGTTTTAATCTCGTGTCATTTGTGAATTTGAGTGTGTTCTAGTTCAGTTTGCTTGAGGACAAGCAAAAGCTTAAGTGTGGGGTATTGATGACACTCGATTTGACGTGATTATCAGCCTCATTTAAGTGACATTTCCTTGCTTGAAACGTGGTTTTAGGGGTAAAATAGCGAATATTCACTCAACTACCCTATTTCCTACCGATTTGGTTACTTTGGCCCTTTTTGGGTCTATTTGATGGTTTTCTAGTATTTTTGTGAAAGCACAGGTTTTTGCCATCATTTATGTAGCCACAGACGTGTTCAAGACCTCAAGGAGTGAACCAGAAATTGAACTAGAGTCAGAACTGAAGATCCAAAGTCCCAGCACAATGTTTTCGCCGAAAAGACTATGAGGATTTCGGCGAAAATACCTTCAGAAACTCACAGGCAACGTTAGCTGATTTACACTGAAGTTTTCGGCGAAAACTTCCTTAAGTTTTTGCCAAAAATCATAGAAGAAATCAAACAGGGGATTTTAACTAAAGTTTTCGGCAAAAATTATTTGATATTTTCGCCGAAAATATCTTCCAAATCCGGCGCTGTATTGGAAACCCTAAGCGTACCTATTTAAAGAGAAGCAGCCGGCAGCCAAAAGGAGACAATCACTATTCATATTTTCACAAATCAGACTTTTAAGAGTCAGCCGACTCTCGGGTCGATAGATAGAGTTTAGAGAGTTCGAAGATCCATGGAGAGATCGTGACGCCATCCTTCCCCTCGGAGAACTCGGAGCTGAAAGTTGAAGATCCAGGAGATTGAAGCTTCACGGGAGTCGTCAGAATTAGGTTTTTTAGTTCTTATCTGTTCTTCCTCCGTATGATGATCTTCATTGTTGCCTTTGATTCTCTTGTTTCTGATATGAGTAACTGAACTTGTAGAGCTTAGATTAGATGAACCCTAAGTGACCCAGGGCTTTAAAACGGTCACGGATCGCGGTAATTAGATTCAAAGTTCAATCAGTTTCTCTTTGCATGGTTGTTTTGTTCTTGATTGTTTATGTTTCTTCTCTGGTTGGTTGCCTAGATTAGGTTTTTGCAAGATAGGATTAGTCGCTAGATGGTTCCCTGCTTTGGCGCTTAAACTTGTCTTCCTTGATCACCTAGCTTAGAATCTTGTTAAAGTTGAGGATAGAAGCGAACGCTCGCCTCACTTTAAAACATCAATTCAACCAGTTAGCCTTATAATTGGAGTGTGCCTTTCGTAGGAACCGGTTAGGGTTAATCCACTGCAAGAGTAACTCATAAATCGTTAGTAATTGCACCAGTTAATTAAGTCATTGCGAGAGGCGACCGTACTCGGGCGGCTAGTTAATCTTGGTAGTTAGATCGGATAGAGTGAACGTTCGCCGATCTTAAACCTAAGGGTAAGGAGTTATGGTGGTGTATAGAAACCGATTGAATTAGAATTGAAAACCGCTGATCTGTCTATTGCCAATGCTCTGGTGATCTAAGGGGGATTCGAAATCTAAGTTCGTCTATCTTCTCGTTAGTCAATCTTTTACTTTTCTGTCTTGTATTTTCCTTTGTTCATTAGATTAGAAGTCGTGGAACTCACACCACGCACTAAGTGCTTAAACCTGAATAAATTGTCATCTTCTTTGAGTAGTCAATTAGAAGAAACCCTGTGGAATACGATCTACCCTAGCTTCACAGCTTGGTACTATTTGATACCGCTAAAACTGCAACATCACTAATCATGGACCAAAAATTCACTAAATATGATCACATCAATGGGCAGTCTGCGTGAGAACAAAATAGTAAGTTCATAGCCTCACTTAATCACTTTTACTTAATAGAATGATTAAAGCTTAATAAAGCCATGTACACATCCATAAACAAGCAATGTGGTATTTTTGTTCGTCAACTTGGAAAGGTCATATCTCACAGGCCTATTGGAACTGGGTCATCATCTATATATGGATGGAAAGATAACAAAATTATGTATCCATCGCCACCGACTTTGTATCCATTAGAGTTTGGATGAAGGAGTTATAGCAAAAATACTATACTGGACAGAATTAGCACAAAAAATAGGCCAAAAAGATGACGTCATGGACCGATTTATGTTGCTTAATCACTGAGTTAATTAATGACCTAATAAAGTCACTTGATTTCTTGTATTTCTTCAATGTGGTATTTGCTCAAAATAATTTTAGGTGTAAACAAATGCCCCCAACAACTTAGTGCACAAGAATTGTGGACTAAGTTCACCAATTATATTAATCAAGGCCAAATATTGGCTACGACATCACAATTAGAACAATCAAGGCAACATCGTGCCTCCTTGTCTGGGTTTTTTTTGCTCCTCGATGTATCGTGCTAGTAACTTGCTATCTAATCTCTTCTACTTATGACTGACTGTAAACCTCCATATTGAAATTACATATTCATCCCAAGTCATCTTGGTGACATGATTTTAAACTTCCACGCCAAAGCCTACGCATTATTGAAAGTGAGAATATACGTGGCTACCTTCCTTCCTCCAAGACAATTTATGGCGTGGTATGCCACATTGGTGGCATGGTCTCTAAAGACTAATAACACCATACATGCCCATGAGAAGGGACGAAAGACATTAGACAGGTGTAATGTTGATAAACTTCACATATCCCTTGATGAGGAGGCTTCCCTCCTTCCCTCTTGATGAGGAGGTCGAGATGATGACATCGTCATCATGGAGTTGCCCTTAGGGTTTCCCTCTTGTCGAGGAGGCATGTTTCTCTCTTGATGAGGAGGCTTCCCTCCTTCCCTCTTGATGAGGAGGTCGACATGATGACATCATCATGGAGTCGGCCTTAGGGTTTCCTTCTTGATGATGAGGCAGACTTCACTCTTGATGAGGAAGTCGACATGATGATATCATCATCATGGAGTCGGCCTTAGGGTTTCCCACTTGATGAGGAGGCAGGGTTCCTTCTTCGATGGGATGCCCTCCTCCTTCATGGGAGGCATGCTTCCCTCTTCGATGGGATACCCTCCACTTTGATGGGGAGTCTCCGTGAGGAAAAAATAGTAATTTCATAGCCTCACTTAATCACTTTTACTTAATAGAATGATTAAAGCTTAATAAAGCCATGTAAACCTCCATAAACAAGCAATGTGGTATTTTTGGTCGTCAACTTGGAAAGGTCAGATCTCACAAGCCTGTTGGAACTGGGTCGTCATCTATATATGGATGGAAAGATAACAAAATTATGTATCCATCGCCACCGACTTTGTATCCATTAGAGTTCGGGTGAAGGAGTTATAGCAAAAATACTACACTGGACAGAATTAGCACAAAAAATAGGCCAAAACAATGACGTCATGGACCGATTTATGTTGGTTAATCACTAAGTTAATTAATGACCTAATAAAGCCACTTGATTTCTTGTATTTCTTCAATGTGGTATTTGCTCAAAATAATTTTAGGTGTAAACAAATGCTTCCAACAACTTAGTGCACAAGAATTGTGGATTATGTTGTTGACACCAATTATATTAATCAAGGCCAAATATTGGCTACGACATCACAATTAGAACAATCAAGGCAACATCGTGCCCCCTTGTCTAGGTTTTTTTTTTTGCTGCTCGATGTATCGTGCTAGTAACTTGCTATCTAATATCCTCTACTTATGATTGACTGTAAACCTCCACATTGAAATTACATATTCATCACAAGTCATCTTGGTGACATGATTTTAAACTTCCACGCCAAAGCCTACGCATTATTGAAAGTGAGAATATACGTGGCTACCTTCCTTCTTCCAAGACAAGTTATGGCGTGGTATGCCACATTGGTGGCATGGTCTCTAAAGACTGATAACACCATACATGCCCATGAGAAGGGACGAAAGACAATAGACAGGTGTAATGTTGATAAACTTCACATATCCCTTGATGAGGAGGCTTCCCTCCTTCCCTCTTGATGAGGAGGTCGAGATGATGACATCGTCATCATGGAGTCACCCTTAGGGTTTCCCTCTTGATGAGGAGGCATGTTTCTCTCTTGATGAGGAGGCTTCCCTCCTTCCCTCTTGATGAGGAGGTCAACATGATGACATCATCCATGGAGTCGGCCTTAGGGTTTCCTTCTTCATGATGAGGCAGACTTCCCTCTTGACGAGGAAGTTGACATGATGATATCATCATCATAGAGTCGGCCTTAGGGTTTCCCACTTGATAAGGAGGCAGGGTTCCTTCTTCGATGGGATGCCCTCCTCCTTCATGGGAGGCATGTTTCCCTCTTCGATGGGATACCCTCCACTTTGATGGGGAGTCTCCGTGAGGACAAAGTAGTAAGTTCATAGCCTCACTTAATCACTTTTACTTAATAGAATGATTAAAGCTTAATAAAGCCATGTAAACCTCCATAAACAAGCAATGTGGTATTTTTGGTCGTCAACTTGGAAAGATCATATCTCACAGGCCTGTTGGAACTGAGTCATCATCTATATATGGATGGAAAGATAACGAAATTATCTTTCCATCGCCACCAACTTTGTATCCATTAGTGTTCGGATGAAGAAGGTAAAGCAAAAATACTACACTTGACAGAATTAGCAGAAAAAATAGGCAAAAAAGATGACGTCATGGACCGATTTATGTTGGTTTATCACTAAGTTAATTAATGACCTAATAAAGCCACTTGATTTCTTGTATTTCTTCAATGTGGTATTTGCTCAAAAATATTTTAGGCGTAAGCAAATGCCCCCAACAACTTAGTGCACAAGAATTGTGGACTAAGTTGTTTGACACCAATTATATTAATCAAGGCCAAATATTGGCTACGACATCACAATTAGAACAATCAAGGCAACATCGTGCCCCTTGTCTAGGTTTTTTTTTTTGCTGCTCGATGTATCGTGCTAGTAACTTGCTATCTAATCTCTTCTACTTATGATTGACTTGATGCATGATATCTCTTTGTAGGCCGTTGGTAAAACGGGCTATTCTAGCTTCATCATCCTCTTTAAGATCAAGCCGTGTTACGAGCATCTCGATCTCTTTGTGATAGTCCTCCACGGACATACTGCCTTGTCTTAGGGTTTGTAGCTTGATATGCAAGTCTCTTGTATAGGCAGCCGGTACAAACTTCTTCCTCATGATTCTCTTCAATTCTCTCCATGTTCCAACAGGTTTTTCTTCTTCTCTGAGGATCTGTCGCCGGTACTGACTCCACCATAAGGCGGCGTAGTCGGTGAATTCTATGGTCGCCACCTTGATCTTCTTTCTTTCGGAGTAGTTGTGGCAATCCAAGAAGTCCTCCATGCTTCCGTTAAACTTAGGTACAGTGAGCTTGAGGCTGCTCACATCATCGTCAACTTCTTGGGGTGGTCTTCTGTCATCCCGCTCTCGATCGCCGCGAGGTCTTTCCCTCTCAAATCCTTGCTCCGCGGCCCTCCTTTCCATCCGAGCCATAGATTCTTGTAATGTGTTCAGGACTTGAGTGATGTTGAGGATGTTGGCCTCCACGTGGTTGAGTCTTTCGTCTGACATGTTAGTTGATAGAACAGGGAAGCAAATATATCTATCTACCCCTCTTCTTAAGATCAACCTATAATGAACGAGAAACCCTAGGGCAGATTGCCTTTCTTTTTGTTTTCTTTTCTTTTTCTTACAATGCTTCGAACAAGAATGAAAAATAGATGGATTTTCTAAACTGATTTTCTACTAACACGAAAACGAAGATAGATAGGGTTTTTCAAGGATTTTCTAAGACTGAAAATAAAGGATATGAATCCAGGGTTTCAAACCTGAAGACTGGGATAGATTGTGGTTCCTCGAGTTGAACCAAAGCTCTGATACCAAAACTGGTGTGAACCGCCGCAACCGTGGGCAGACGACCCTAACCACCGCTAGTCTTGAACCTTCGCTCGATCACCGTTGGCACCGGGGCGGATTAGTACTAGGACCCGTCGGCTATATAATCAGCCGAGAACCCGTAGTGTCCAGGAATGGCTCCACGATAAAAGGAGAATACTTCTATTGATAATACCTATTCTAAGCTATGCACGCAGCATAAAACCTAAGAATTGAGAGAACAATGTTCTTATTTGATTAATTGATTGGAAAAAGTCTGAGTTTACAATGAGGCCGAAGCCTCTTATTTATAGGTGAGGAAATCGTGAACAGGCTCACGTTTCCTACTCGGAAAATAACTCTAAAATAATAAAATAATAGCCAAGAGTCCTAAATAGAATTAAAGGACTTACTTGCTCCTGAAGAATCGAAATAACAAGGGAAAATCCGAATAAAATACTAAAAGACTAAAATAATACAAAAACCGGCTAAAACCCTAATCCGGCGGATTCGGCGGGTCCGGTCGGATGTTCTGCTCACGCGCTGGCCAGATTAGGAAAGCCGGTGCCGCCTTTGCTATCGGGCTTGGAATTGGCGGCGGCGGCGGCTGTTCGGGCTTGGCATTGCTCGGGGCTCCTAGTGCTGGGCTCCGGGTGGTCTGATGCTGCTCGGCTTCCGGGGTTCCTGCTCGGCCTGCCCGCTCGGCCTTCCTTCCATTTCCTCATTTCCTCCATTTCCTTCTGTGCTCCTAGGTTGGCAGCTCCTAGGCTTGGCTCTAGGCCTTGTATGGAGTTGAGGGCATGAAGTGACTCCGGGCAGCCGACCGGCTGCCAATGCCTACTCCTACACCCCGCTGGGGTCACCCACAAGGGTAAAGGCCTTAGTGCCTTATAAGAAGCGCTCAGAACCTCGCCATATAAACCCTCGGAGGTTTACCAAGCCCCAACAAGTGGTGAGGTTCAAGCACAGCCCTCCCCGAAGGGCTCAACAAGCACGGATGAGCGTCCGGACCCATCCGGCCTTAACTTGGGCCCCGACGCTCATGGCAGTCGAGGCACCAAGCTTGTTCGGCCCCTCGGGCAACAAGTCTAAGGACCTAGGAGGTGCTACACAACCCTGGGATCCTCTAGAGGCCTTCCTGGAAGAATGCCGACTGAAGAAAGCCAAGCTCCAGCCTAAGGAAGCACCAACCGGCCCCGGCCCGAGCGCCCCTCCAGCCCTAGCATCAAGGCTAGGCTTCCAAGATGCCATGGACCGAATGATGACCTTAGGGGAACCTCTAAGGACCTTCCTAGACAACTGGGATAAACAGGGAAGGCCAGGCCTGAGCATACCCGGAGAAGGCCCGAAGACAGACGGCACCCGGGCGCCAACCCCGGCCTCAGAAGGCCCCGATCGGGCCCTAACACTCAGCCATCAGGGAACCCGAGCCCTGGGAGGTTTAGCACCTGCCCTCAACTCCATACAAGGCCTAGAGCCAAGCCTAGTAGCTGCCAACCTAGGAGCACAGAAGGAAATGGAGGAAATGAGGAAATGGAAGGAAGGCCGAGCGGGCAGGCCGAACAGGAACCCCGGAAGCCGAGCAGCATCAGACCAGCCGGAGCCCAGCACTAGGAGCCCTGAGCAGCCGCCGCCGCCGCCAATTCCAAGCCCGATAGCAAAGGCGGCGCCGGCTTTCCTAATCTGGCCACCGCGTGAGCGGAACATCCGACCGGACCCGCTGAATTCGCCGGATTAGGGTTTTAGCCGGTTTTTGTATTATTTTAGTCTTTTAGTATTTTATTCAGATTTTCCCTTGTCATTTCGATTCTTTAGGAGCAAGTAAGTCCTTTAATTCTATTTAGGACTCTTGGCTATTATTTTATTATTTTAGAGTTATTTTCCGAGTAGGAAACGTGAGCCTGTTCACGATTTCCTCACCTATAAATAAGAGGCTTCAGCCTCATTGTAAACGCAGACTTTTTCTAATCAATTAATCAAATAAGAACTTTGTTCTCTCAATTCTTAGGTTTTATGCTGCGTGCATAGCTTAGAATAGGTATTATCAATAAAAGTATTCCCCTTCTATCGTGGAGCCATTCCTGGACACTACGGGTTCTCGGCTGATTATATAGCCGACGGGTCCTAGTACTAATCCGCCCCGGTGCCAACGGTGATCGAGCGAAGGTTCAAGACTAGCGGTGGTTAGGGTCGTCTGCCCACGGTTGCGGCGGTTCACACCAGTTTTGGTATCAGAGCTTCGGTTCAACTCGAGGAACCACAATCTATCCCAGTCTTCAAGTTTGAAACCCTGGATTCATATCCTTTATTTTCAGTCTTAGAAAATCCTTGAAAAACCCTATCTATCTTTGTTTTCGTGTTAGTAGAAAATCAGTTTAGAAAATCCATCTATTTTTCATTCTTGTTCGAAGCATTGTAAGAAAAAGAAAAGAAAACAAAAAGAAAGGCAATCTGCCCTAGGGTTTCTCGTTCATTATAGGTTGATCTTAAGAAGAGGGGTAGATAGATATATTTGCTTCCCTGTTCTATCAACTAACATGTCAGACGAAAGACTCAACCACGTGGAGGCCAACGTCCTCAACATCACTCATGTCCTGAACACATTACAAGAATCTATGGCTCGGATGGAAAGGAGGGCCGCGAAGCAAGGATTTCAGAGGGAAAGACCTCGCGGCGATCGAGAGCGGGATGACAGAAGACCACCCCAAGAAGTTGACGATGATGTGAGCAGCCTCAAGCTCACTGTACCTAAGTTCAACGGAAAGACCAACGCCGACAGCTACCTGGATTGGGAAAGAAGCATGGAGGACTTCTTGGATTGCCACAACTACTCCGAAAGAAAGAAGATCAAGGTGGCGACCATAGAATTCACCGACTACGCCGCCTTATGGTGGAGTCAGTACCGGCGACAGATCCTCAGAGAAGAAGAAGAACCCGTTGGAACATGGAGAGAATTGAAGAGAATCATGAGGAAGAAGTTTGTACCGGCTGCCTATACAAGAGACTTGCATATCAAGCTACAAACCCTAAGACAAGGCAGTATGTCCGTGGAGGACTATCACAAAGAGATCGAGATGCTCGTAACACGGCTTGATCTTAAAGAGGATGATGAAGCTAGAATATCCCGTTTTACCAACGGCCTACAAAGAGATATCATGCATCAAGTCAACATCCTCCACTATGTTGACTACGAAGACTTAGTAACCTTGGCGATCTGAGTATAAAGGGAGATCAAGAATGGCTTTGGCAAGAGGACCGCGCCACCCGCCACTAGCACTTGGAAGGGAGCTGCCAGCACCAGCCAGCCCCCATGGAAGGCCGGCCCTAACCGGGCCCAAGGCAGCAAGCCAAACCCTAACATCGCCGCCAACCGGGTAACACCAAGCACTACCCCTACTGTACCGAGTACTAACCCTAGGCCTAGAGGCATTGTTTGTTTTAAATGTCAGGGCCGAGGACATGTAGCTAGAGATTGCCCCAATCAGATGGTCATGGTGCTCAAAGAAGTAGAAGTTGTCACCGACGACGAAGAAGAAGAAGCCAAGGGTGGCCAAAAAGAAGACTCCGACAGCGGAGAAGAGGTCGAGGTTCAAGGGCTTGAAAAATTCACGGGAATGTTTGTGAAAGACCTGACCTTAGGTACCAAGGCCTGGCGAGATACCTTGGCCGAGCCATACATCCCTGGCGACGGTCCGAATCCAGAACAGCGCCCGGCCAGCATCGGGTCAACCCTGAGCCAGTACCCGGCACCCTACGGAGCAGCACCCAAGCACCCCCTGGCCAGCCCCCTAATGATGCAGGAGCAGCACCCGGACACACCGAGGCCCCCGAGGGACACACAGGCCATCCGGGACATGCACACCGAAGAGGTGTCACACCGACTCTTGCGGCTGGCACCCATCCGACTATGCCTACCTCCAAACCCGACGGCGGTGGAGAAAAGCCATGGCAAGGAGGATGGGCTCCATTGGGACGACCTATCCTCCCCTATGTCTTCCACGAGCCTCAACATCAAAGTCAACAGTCCCTCGACTGATGACAATATGAGCACCAACGGTGCTAGCTCAGAAGACCCGGAGCCTTGGTCAGACTCGAACTCCAACGAGTACCTGAGCCCCCGAAGCATGAAGGAAGGCAGCCCCAACATTACCCCACGAGCCGCCGACTTGGAGAAACCCCCATGATGACACTCGATTTGACGTGATTATCAGCCTCATTTAAGCGACATTTCTTTGCTTAAGACATGGTTTTTAGGGTAGAATAACGAATATTCAATCGATTGCCCTATCTCGTGCCATTTGTGTTACCTTGGTCCGTTTTGGGTCTATTTGATGGTTTTCTAGTGTTTTTATGTTAGCACAGGTTTTTGCCGTCAAATAGAGTAGCCATGGACGTGTCTAAGGCGTTGGAACCTCGAGGAATCAAACCGGAATCGATCCAAGGAGCCGATCAAGTCAAACCAAAATCTGCCCATTCACACTTGCACCTTCGGCGAAAATGAGCTTATATCTTCGGCGAAATCAATAGTGCAAATCAACGGGTGCCAAGTGAAGAATGACTTCGGCGAAAACATTGTGCTCTTCGGACCGAAAATACAAGGCAGAGAAAGCACTCCCATTCACAAAGGAATTTTCGCCGAAAATTCCTTAAGAATTTTGGCGAAAATAATAAGAGGAATCCGGCTGATTAGGGTTAAGTATAAATACTTAACCCGGCGGCCCAAACAATATACAAATCATAATTTACAAAACACAACTTTTCGAGATCAGAATCCTCTGAAGTTCTGGAGCGAAGAGTGGAGTTCAAAGAGCCAGATAGAGATCGTGACGCCATCCCTTCCATCTCAGAGAACCGGAGCTAGGAGTGTGACCTACCGAAGATCGAAGTCTGTCAGAGTCGTCTAAATTAGGTTTTTCAGATTCTATTCTGTTCTTCCTTTGAATGATGAACTCTTTCTTTGTCTTTGTTTCTTTTGTAATAATCATGAGTAGCTAAACTCATTAGAGCTTAGACTAGATGAACCCTAAGTGACCTAGGGCTTTAAAGCAGTCACGGATCGGCGGTGATTAGATTCAAAATTCAATCAGTTCTTTTTCATGTTTGATTCGTTCTTCATTGTTCATGTTTCTTGTCTGGATTGATCACCTAGATTAGATTCTGGTTAAGCTAAGGATAGAAGCGAACGCTCGTGTTAATTTAGAACTTCGAATTGAACAATTAACCTTATAATTGGAGTGTGCCTTTCGTAGGAACCGGTTAGGGTTAATTCACTGCAAGAGTAACTCATTAATCATTAGTAATTACACCAATTAATTAAGTCGTTGCGAGAGGAGACCGTACCCGGGCGGCTAGTTAATCTTGGTAGTTAGAACGGATAGAGCGAACGTTCGCCGGTCTTAAACCAAAGGGTAAGGAGTTATGGTGCTGTCTTAGTAATTGATTAAATGAGAATCGAAATCTGCTGATCTGTTGATTGCCAATGCTCTGGGGAACGAAGGGGGATTCAAAGTCTAAGTTCGTCTGTCATCCTTGTTGTCAAACCCTAATTCCCAATCTGCTTTAGTTTAATTTGTTTTAATTTTTCTGCATTTCATAGAAGTAGAAGTCGTGGAGCTCACACCACGCACAACGTGTTTGCATTTGAGTATTTTGCTAGTTCTGAAGTAACCAATCGTAAGAGACCCTCAGAATACGATCTGCTATACGCTTTTTCTTAGCATTAGTAGTTTTTATTTGGCTGAATCCGTCTGAACAACGGCCGGGCGGTTCACCACCCCGCCCAGTACAAATACGAAGGATTGGGATTCGAGGACGAATCCCTTACAAGAAGAGGGGAATGAAGTGACTCCGGGCAGCCGACCGGCTGCCAATGCCTACTCCTACACCCCGCCGGGGTCACCCACAAGGGCAAAGGCCTTAGTGCCTTATAAGAAGTGCTCAGAACCTCACCAGATAAACCCTCGGAGGTCTACCAAGCCCCAACAAGTGGTGAGGTTCAAGCACAGCCCTCCCCGAAGGGCTCAATAAGCACGGATGAGCGTCCGGACCCATCCGGCCATAACTTGGGCCCCGGCGCTCATGGCAGTCGAGGCACCAAGCTTGCCCGGCCCCTCGGGCAACAAGTCTAAGGACCTAGGAGGTGCTACACAACCCTGGGATCCTCTTGAGGCCTTCCTGGAAGAATGCCGACTGAAGAAAGCCAAGCTCCAGCCTAAGGAAGCACCAACCGGCCCCGGCCCGAGCGCCCCTCCAGCCCTAGCATCAAGGCTAGGCTTCCAAGAGCCCAAGGACCGAATGATAACCTTAGGGGAACCTCTAAGGACCTTCCTAGACAACTGGGATATAAACAGGGAAGGCCAGGCCTGAGCATACCCGGAGAAGGCCCGAAGACAGACGGCACCCTCTGTCTTCGGGCCAGGCCTGATAAACTTCACATATCCCTTGATGAGGAGGCTTCCCTCCTTCCCTCTTGATTAGGAGGTCGAGTTGATGACATCATCATCATGGAGTCAACCTTAGGGTTTCCCTCTTGATGAGGAGGCATGCTTCTCTCTTGATGAGGAGGCTTCCCTCCTTCCCTCTTGATGAGGAGGTCGACATGATGACATCATCATCATGGACTCGACCTTAGGGTTTCCATCTTGATGATGAGGCAGGCTTCCCTCTTGATGAAGAAGTCGACATGATGATATCATCATCATGGAGTCGGCCTTAGGGTTTCCCACTTGATGAGGAGGCAGGTTTCCTTCTTCGATGGGATGCCCTCCTCCTTCACGGGAGGCATGCTTCCCTCTTCGATGGGATACCCTCCACTTTGATGGGGAGTCTCTGTGAGGGCAAAGTAATAAGTTCATAGCCTCACTTAATCACTTTTACTTAATAGAATGATTACAGCTTAATAAAGCCATGTAAACCTCCATAAACAAGCAATGTGGTATTTTTGGTCGTCAACTTGGAAAGGTCATATCTCACAGGCATGTTGGAACTGGGTCGTCATCTATATATGGGTGGAAAGATAACGAAATTATGTATCCATCGCCACCAACTTTGTATCCATTAGAGTTCGGATGAAGGAGTTATAGAAAAAATACTAAATTGGACAGAATTACCACAAAAAATAGGCAAAAAAGATGACGTCATGGACCGATTTATGTTGGTTAATCACTAAGTTAATTAATGACCTAATAAATCCACTTGATTTCTTGTATTTCTTCAATGTGGTATTTGCTCAAAATAATATTAGGTGTAAACAAATGCCCCCAACAATTTAGTGCACAAGAATTGTCGACTAAGTTGTTTGACACCAATTATATTAATCAAGGCCAAATATTGGCTACGACATCACAATTAGAACAATCAAGGCAACATCGTGCCCCCCTTGTCTATGTTTTTTTTTTTTTGCTGCTCGATGTATCGTGCTAGTAACTTGCTATCTAATCTCTTCTACTTATGACTACTATAAACCTCCACATTGAAATTACAAATTCATCACAAGTCATCTTGGTGACATGATTTTAAATTTCCACGCCAAAGCCTACGCATTATTTAAAGTGAGAATATACGTGGCAACCTTCCTTCCTCCAAGACAAGTTATGGCGTGGTATGCCACATTGGTGGCATGGTCTCTAAAGACTGATAACACCATACATGCCCATGAGAAGGGACGAAAGACATTAGACGGGTGTAATGTTGATAAACTTCACATATCCCTTGATGAGGAGGCTTCACTCCTTCCCTCTTGATTAGGAGGTCGAGTTGATGACATTATCATCATGGAGTCTCCCTTAGGGTTTCCCTCTTGATGAGGAGGCATGTTTCTCTCTTGATGAGGAGGCTTCCCTCCTTCCCTTTTGATGAGGAGGTTGACATGATGACATCATCATCATGGAGTCGGCCTTAGGGTTTCCTTCTTGATGATGAGGCAGGCTTCTCTCTTGATGAGGAAGTCAACATGATGATATCATCATCATGGAGTCGGCCTTAGGGTTTCCCACTTGATGAGGAGGCAGGTTTCATTCTTCGATGGGATGCCCTCCTCCTTCATGGGTGGCATGCTTCCCTCTTCGATGGGATACCCTCCACTTTGATGGGGAGTCTCCGTGAGGGCAAAGTAGTAAGTTCATAGCCTCACTTAATCACTTTTACTTAATAGAATGATTACAGCTTAATAAAGCCATGTAAACCTCCATAAACAAGCAATGTGGTATTTTTGGTCGTCAACTTGGAAAGGTCATATCTCACAGGCATGTTGGAACTGGGTCGTCATCTATATATGGGAGGAAAGATAACGAAATTATGTATCGATCGCCACCGACTTTGAATCCATTAGAGTTCGGATGAAGGAGTTTATAAAAAAATACTAAATTGGACAGAATTACCACAAAAAATAGGCAAAAAAGATGACGTCATGGACCGATTTATGTTGGTTAATCACTAAGTTAATTAATGACCTAATAAATCCACTTGATTTCTTGTATTTCTTCAATGTGGTATTTGCTCAAAATAATTTAGGTGTAAACAAATGCCCCCAACAATTTAGTGCACAAGAATTGTCGACTAAGTTGTTTGACACCAATTATATTAATCAAGGCCAAATATTGGCTACGACATCACAATTAGAACAATCAAGGCAACATCGTGCCCCCCTTGTCTATGTTTTTTTTTTTTGCTGCTCGATGTATCATGCTAGTAACTTACTATCTAATCTCTTCTACTTATGACTGACTATAAACCTCCACATTGAAATTACAAATTCATCACAAGTCATCTTGGTGACATGATTTTAAATTTCCACGCCAAAGCCTACGCATTATTTAAAGTGAGAATATACGTGGCAACCTTCCTTCCTCCAAGACAAGTTATGGCGTGGTATGCCACATTGGTGGCATGGTCTCTAAAGACTGATAACACCATACATGCCCATGAGAAGGACGAAAGACATTAGACGGGTGTAATGTTGATAAACTTCACATATCCCTTGATGAGGAGGCTTCACTCCTTCCCTCTTGATTAGGAGGTCGAGTTGATGACATCATCATCATGGAGTCTCCCTTAGGGTTTCCCTCTTGATGAGGAGGCATGTTTCTCTCTTGATGAGGAGGCTTCCCTCCTTCCCTTTTGATGAGGAGGTTGACATGATGACATCATCATCATGGAGTCGTCCTCAGGGTTTCCTTCTTGATGATGAGGCAGGCTTCTCTCTTGATGAGGAAGTCAACATGATGATATCATCATCATGGAGTCGGCCTTAGGGTTTCCCACTTGATGAGGAGGCAGGTTTCCTTCTTCGATGGATGCCCTCCTCCTTCATGGGTGGCATGCTTCCCTCTTCGATGGGATACCCTCCACTTTGATGGGAGTCTCCATGAGGACAAAATATTAAGTTCATAGCCTCACTTAATCACTTTTACTTAATAGAATGATTAAAGCTTAATAAAGCCATGTAAACCTCCATAAACAAGCAATGTGGTATTTTTGGTCGTCAACTTGGAAAGATCATATCTCACAGGCCTGTTGGAACTGGGTCGTCATCTATATATGGATGTAAAGATAACAAAATTACGTATCCATCGCCATCGACTTTGTATCCATTAGAGTTCGGATGAAGGAGTTATAGCAAAAATACTACACTGGACAGAATTAGCACAAAAAATAGGCAAAAAAGATGACGTCATGGACCGATTTATGTTGGTTAATCACTAAGTTAATTAATGACCTAATAAAGCCACTTGATTTCTTGTATTTCTTCAATGTGGTATTTGCTCAAAAACATTTTAGGTGTAAGCAAATGCCCCCAACAACTTAGTGCACAAGAATTGTGGACTAAGTTGTTTGACACCAATTATATTAATCAAGGCCAAATATTGGCTACGACATCACAATTAGAACACTCAAGGCAACATCGTGCCCCCTTGTCTAGGTTTTTTTTTTGCAGCTCGATGCATCGTGCTAGTAACTTGCTATCTAATATCTTCTACTTATGACTGACTGTAAACCTCCACATTGAAATTACATATTCATCACAAGTCATCTTGGTGACATGATTTTAAACTTCCACGCCAAAGCCTACGCATTATTTAAAGTGAGAATATACGTGGCTACCTTCCTTCCTCCAAGACAAGTTATGGCATGGTATGCCACATTGGTGGCATGGTCTCTAAATACAGATAACACCATACATGCCCATGAGAAGGGACGAAAGACATTAGACAGGTGTAATGTTGATAAACTTCACATATCCCTTGATGAGGAGGCTTCCTCCTTCCCTCTTGATTAGGAGGTCGAGTTGATGACATCATCATCATGGAGTCGCCCTTAGGGTTTCCCTCTTGATGAGGAGGCATGCTTCTCTCTTGATGAGGAGGCTTCCCTCCTTCCCTCTTGATGAGGAGGTTGACATGATGACATCATCATCATGGAGTCGGCCTTAGGGTTTCCTTCTTGATGATGAGGCAGGCTTCCCTCTTGATGAGGAAGTCGACATGATGATATCATCATCATGGAGTCGGCCTTAGGGTTTCCCACTTGATGAGGAGGCAGGTTTCCTTCTTCGATGGGATGCCCTCCTCCTTCATGGGAGGCATGCTTCCCTCTTCGATGGGATACCTTCCACTTTGATGGGCAGTTTGCGTGAGGAAAAAATAGTAAGTTTGAGCCTCACTTAATCACTTTTACTTAATAGAATGATGAAAGCTTAATAAAGCCATGTAAACCTCCATAAACAAGCAATGTGGTATTTTTGGTCGTCAACTTGGAAAGGTCATATCTCACAGGCCTGTTGGAATTGGGTCGTCATCTATATAAGGATGGAAAGATAACAAAATTATGCATCCATCGCCACCGACTTTGTATCCATTAGAGTTCGGATGAAGGAGTTATAGTAAAAATACTACACTGGACAGAATTACCACAAAAAAAAAAGGCCAATTATGTTGGTTAATCACTAAGTTAATTAATGACCTAATAAATCCACTTGATTTCTTGTATTTCTTCAATGTGGTATTTGCTCAAAATAATTTTAGGTGTAAACAAATGCCCCCAACAACTTAGTGCACAAGAATTGTGGACTAAGTTGTTTGACACCAATTATATTAATCAAGGCCAAATATTGGCTACGACATCACAATTAGAACAATCAAGGCAACATCGTGCCCCCTTGTTAATTTTTTTTTGTTGCTCGATGTATCGTGCTAGTAACTTGGTATCTTATCTCTTCTACTTATGACTGACTGTAAACCTCCACATTGAAATTACATATTCATCATAAGTCATCTTGGTGACATGATTTTAAACTTCCACGCCAAAGCCTACGCATTATTGAAAGTGAGAATATACGTGGCTACCTTCCTTCCTCCAAGACAAGTTATGGCGTGGTATGCCACATTGGTGACATTGTCTCTAAAGACTGATAACACCATACATGCCCATGAGAAGGGACGAAAGACATTAGACATGTGTAATGTTGATAAACTTCACATATCCCTTGATGAGAAGGCTTCCCTCTTTCCCTCTTAATGAGGAGGTCGAGATGATGACATCGTCATCATGGAGTCACCCTTAGTGTTTCCCTCTTGATGAGGAGTCATGCTTCTCTCTTGATGAGGACGCTTCCCTCCTTCCCTCTTGATCAGGAGGTCGACATGATGACATAATCATCATGCAGTCGGCCTTAGGGTTTCCTTCTAGATGATCAGGCAGGCTTCCCTTTTGATGAGGAAGTCGACAAGATGATATCATCATCATGGAGTCGGCATTAGGGTTTCCCACTTGATGAGGAGGCAGGTTTCCTTCTTCGATGGGATGCCCTCCTCCTTCATGGGAGGCATGCTTCCCTCTTCCATGGGATACCCTCCACTTTGATGGGTAGTCTGCGTGAGGACAAAATAGTATGTTCATAACCTCACTTAATCACTTTTACTTAATAGAATGATTAAAGCTTAATAAAGCCATGTAAACCTCCATAAACAAGCAATGTGGTATTTTTGGTCGTCAACTTGGAAATGTCATATCTCACAGGCCTGTTGGAACTGGGTCGTCATCTATATATGGATGGTAAGATAATGAAATTATGCATCCATCGCCACCGACTTTGTATCCATTAGAGTTCGGATGAAGGAGTTATAGCAAAAATACTACACTGGACAAAATTAGCACAAAAAATAGGCCAAAAAGATGACGTCATGGACCGATTTATGTTGGTTAATCACTAAGTTAATTAATGACCTAATAAAGCCACTTGATTTCTTGTATTTCTTCAATGTGGTATTTGCTCAAAATAATTTTAGGTGTAAACAAATGCCCCCAACAACTTAGTGCACAAGAAATGTGGACTAAGTTGTTTGACACCAATTATATTAATCAAGGCCAAATATTGGCTACGACATCACAATTAGAACAATCAAGGCAAATCGTGCCCCCTTGTTAGGTTTTTTTTTTGCTGCTCGATGTATCGTGCTAGTAACTTGGTATCTTATCTCTTCTACTTATGACTGACTGTAAACCTCCACATTGAAATTACATATTCATCATAAGTCATCTTGGTGACATGATTTTAAACTTCCACGCCAAAGCCTACGCATTATTGAAAGTGAGAATATACGTGGCTACCTTCCTTCCTCCAAGACAAGTTATGGCGTGGTATGCCACATTGGTGACATGGTCTCTAAAGACTGATAACACCATACATGCCCATGAGAAGGGACGAAAGACATTAGACATGTGTAATGTTGATAAACTTCACATATCCCTTGATGAGAGGCTTCCCTCTTTCCCTCTTAATGAGGAGGTCGAGATGATGACATCGTCATCATGGAGTCACCCTTAGTGTTTCCCTCTTGATGAGGAGTCATGCTTCTCTCTTGATGAGGACGCTTCCCTCCTTCCCTCTTGATCAGGAGGTCGACATGATGACATCATCATCATGCAGTCGGCCTTAGGGTTTCCTTCTTGATGATCAGGCAGGCTTCCTTTTGATGAGGAAGTCGACATGATGATATCATCATCATGGAGTCGGCATTAGGGTTTCCCACTTGATGAGGAGGCAGGTTTCCTTCTTCGATGGGATGCCCTCCTCCTTCATGGGAGGCATGCTTCCCTCTTCCATGGGATACCCTCCACTTTGATGGGTAGTCTGCGTGAGGACAAAATAGTAAGTTCATAACCTCACTTAATCACTTTTACTTAATAGAATGATTAAAGCTTAATAAAGCCATGTAAACCTCCATAAACAAGCAATGTGGTATTTTTGGTCGTCAACTTGGAAATGTCATATCTCACAGGCCTGTTGGAACTGGTCGTCATCTATATATGGATGGAAAGATAACGAAATTATGCATCCATCGCCACCGACTTTGTATCCATTAGAGTTCGGATGAAGGAGTTATAGCAAAAATACTACACTGGACAAAATTAGCACAAAAAATAGGCCAAAAAGATGACGTCATGGACCGATTTATGTTGGTTAATCACTAAGTTAATTAATGACCTAATAAAGCCACTTGATTTCCTTTATTTCTTCAATGTGGTATTTGCTCAAAATA